>CAUYOR010100354.1:0-11535 GCA_963573925.1 Callimico goeldii | reverse complement strand
CGCATAATTGCTTTAACCCACAACCCAGCGGTGGTGGTGAGCATACACCGTCCCATTGCACACCACTATGGGTAACAACAGAGAAAAACCTAAAAAAAAAAAAAAAAAAAAAAAAAAAAAAAATAT
This sequence comes from Callimico goeldii, assembly GCA_963573925.1. NCBI lineage: Eukaryota > Metazoa > Chordata > Mammalia > Primates > Cebidae > Callimico > Callimico goeldii. Next base: position 11,409 of record CAUYOR010100354.1, on the reverse strand, counting down.
ATATATATATATATATACATATATACATATACACATACACACATACAGAAATCTATTGTAAGAAATTAAAATTTACCAAAATATACATGCACACTTACAGACTATACAAGCTGCCCTCTGCAGTTAAGAGAAATCTAAACAAACGTAAAGATGCAGTATTGAATCACAACTACATAGAATTAACTGTAGCACATACTGTGCTACTGTGATAATTTCACAGCCACCTCTTATTGCTACTGCAGTGAGCTCAAGTATTGAGTGTATCTGCTTAAAACACCACGGGACACCATCAACCTCACACGAGCAGTTTGCAGTAAAACCCATCGACTGTGGTTCTCCCACATTTTTCATCGTGTTTAGTCAGTGACTTTAACGACACCATGGGACCCACACACAGTGCCAGTAGTGATGATGAAAGTGCTCCCAAAAAGTAGAAGAAAGTCATGACTTTGTAAGAACAAGCTGAATTTCCTGGTTTGTACCATAGCCTGAGGTCTACAGCCACAGTTACCACCACCTAAAGATAAATGAATCTAGCATAAGGACCATTTTTTCTTTGAGACAGAGTCTCACTTTGTCACCAGGCATCAGGCTAGAGTGCAGTGGCGCCATTTCGGCTCACCACAACCTCTGCCTTCCATCTTCAAGTGATTCTCCTGCCTCAGCCTTTGGAGTAGCTGGGACTACAGGCACGTGCCACCATGCCCAACTAATTTTTGTATTTTAGTAGAGACAGGGTTTCACCATGTTGGCCAGGATGGTCTCGATCTCTTGATCTTGTGATCAGCCCACCTTGACCTCCCAAAGTGCTGGGATTCCAGGCGTGTGCCACCGTGCCCAGCACATAAGGACCATTTAAAAAAAAAGAAAAGGAAATTCATGAAGCCATCACTACAGCTACACCAGCAGATGTAAAAACCTTGCTCTTTTTCTGAAAAACCTTTTAACCTTGTATTGAAAATGCAGCTTTTATGTGGATGCAAGTTTGCTATAAGAAAGGCATACCAGGCCAGGCAAGGTGAGTCACTCCTGTAATCCCAGCACTTCAGAAGGCGGAGGTAGGTAGATAACAAGGTCAGGAGTTTGAGACCAGCTTGATGAACATGGTGAAACCTGTCTCTACTAAAAATACAAAAATTAGGCCAGGCGCAGTGGCTCACACCTGTAATCCCAGCACTTTGGGAGGCCGAGGCTGGTGGATCATGAGGTCAGGAGTTCAAGACAAGCCTGGGTAACACAGTGAAACCCTGTCTCAAAAAACAAAAAAACTAGCCAGGCATGGAGGCCTGTATCTATAGTCTAAACTGCTTAGGAGGCTGAGGTGGGAAGATGGCTTGAGCCTGCAAAGTCAAGGTTGCAGGGAGCCATTGTACTCATGCCTGGATGACAGTAAGACCCTGTCTCAAAAACAAAAAAAATTAATTTCTGAATGTCAAAATCACATATTTTTAAAAACCATGTACTACACCATTTAAATCACACCCACAGCCCATCCCCCACACCCAAGTGGAGCATAAACTAAATGAAAGACTAGCGGCCCAGGCAACAAAACAGCCAATGGGATTACATCAAACCAGCGGAGACACCTAAAAGAGCAGACAACCTACAGCCTGGGGCAAAACATTTGCAAACCACACGTCTGAAAAAGAGCTAATGTTTACAACATATGAGGAATTCAGCTTAGTAGCAAGGAAGCAGTCCAATTTAAAAAGGGGCAGAGCTGGAGATCGAGAACAGCCTGGCAGCAAAGTGAGACCCACATCTCTACAACAAAATAAAAAATTATAGCCAGGCATGGTGGCATGCACCTATAGTCCCAGCTACTCAGGCTGAGGCGGGGGATTGCTGGAGCCCTGAAGGTTGAGACTGCAGTGAGACATGATCTCATCACTGTACTCCAGCCTGGGCGATAGAGCGAGACCCCATCTCAAAAATAGGCCAGGTGGGGTGGCTCACGTCTGTAATTCCAGCACTTTGGGAGGCCAAGGCAGGCAAATCACTTGAGGTCAGGAGTTTGAGACCAGTCTGACCAACAAGGCGAAACCCCGTCTGAACTAAAAAATGTAAAAAAAATTAGCTGGGTGTGGTGGCTCGTGCCTGTAGTCCCAGCTACTCTAAAGGCTGAGGCAGGAGAATGGCCTGAATCCAGGAGGTGGAGGTTACGGTGAGCCGATATCGTGCCACTGCACTCCAGCCTGGGCAACAGAGCAAGACTCTGTCTCAAAAAAAAAAAAAAAGATAAAATAAAAACACAACTGCCATATCATCCAACAATCCTGAGCACATTTCCAAAGGAAATGATACTAGCATCTCAAAAAGAAATCTGCACTCCCACATTTACTGCAGCACTATTCACAAAAGCCAAGATATGGAATCAACCGAAGTATACATCGAGGGATGAATGAATAAAGAAAATGTGTTATTATTCAAAGAAAGAAGAAAATGAAAGCAAAGAAAATGTGGTATATATCATAATGAAATATTATTTATTCAGTCTTAAAAAAGAAGGAATGAAGCCGGGTGTAAAGCCAGGCATGGTGGCTCATGCCTATAATCCCAGTACTTTGGGAGGCCGATGCCAGTGGATCACAAAGTCAGGAGATGGAGACAATCCTGGCTAACACAGTAAAACTCCATCTCTACTAAAAATACAAAAAATTAGCCAGGCGTCATGGCGTGCGCCTATAGTCCCAGCTACTCGGGAGGAAAATGGTTTGAACCCAGGAGGGAGAGGTTCCCGTGAGCTGAGATCACACCACTGCACTGCAGCCTGGTGACAGAGTAAGACTCCATCTCAGGCCGGGCGCAGTGGCTCACGCCTATAATCCCAGCACTTTGGGAGGCCGAGGTGGGTGGATCATGAAGTCAAGAGATCGAGACCATCCTGGTCAACAAGGTGAAATCCTGTCTCTACTAAAAATACAACAATTAGCTGGGTATGGTGGTGCGTGCCTGTAGTCCCAGCGCCTCGGGAGGCTGAGGCAGGAGAATTGCTTGAACCGAGGAGGCGGAGGTTGCAGTGAGCCAGGATCATGCCATTGCACTCCAGTCTGGGTAACAACAGTGAAACTCCATCTCAAAAAAAAAAAAAACTCCATCTCAGAAAAAAAAAAAAAAAGGGAATTCGACCGGGCATGGTGGCTGTCTGTAATCCCAGTACTTTGGGAGGCCAAGGCAGGTAGATTGCTTGAGGTCAGGAGTTCGAGACCAGCCTAGCCAACATGGTGAAACCTCATCTCTACAAAAAATACAAAAATTAGCTAGGTGTGATGGCAGGCACCTATAATCCCAGCTACTTGGGAGGCTGAGGCTAGAGAATCGCTTGAACCCGGGAGGCAGAGGTTGCAGTGAGCCGAGATCATACCATTGCACTCCAGCCTGGGCAACAAGAGCGAAACTCGGTCTCAAAAAAAAAAAAAAAAAAAAAAGGAAGGAATTCCTGTCATTTGTGAGTAATAGGACAAACTAAAGGATGTTATATGAAGTTATATGAAGTAAAATAAGCCAGGAATAGAAAGACCACATGATATCACACGTGTGGAATCTCAACTTCCATGAAAAGTTGAACTCATAGAAGCAGAGAGTAGAATGCCACCTCAGGGCTGACAGAGGTGGAGGACTGGGAGATCTTGGTCAAAGGGTACAATGTTTCAGTTAGACAGGAAGAATAAATTCAAGAGATGGATTGCACAACATGGTGACTACAGTTAACAACAATGCGATATATACTTGAAAACTGCTGAGAGTAGATTTTAAGTGTTCTCAGTCCGAGTAGAAAGTATATGAGGTCACGTATATGTTAATTAGCTTGATTTAGCCATTACACAGGTATACATATTTCAAAACAGGTTAGATACCACAAACATACGATTTTGTCAATTAAAGTAATTTTTAAAAATCAAAAGGCCAGGCACGGTGTGGCTCATGCTTGTAATCCCAGCACTTTGGGAGGCTAAGGTGGACAGATCACCTAAGATCAGTAGTTCAAGACCAGCCTGACCAACACTGAGAAATCCCATCTCTATTAAAAATACAAAATTAGTTGGGTGTGGTAGCACATGCCTGTAATCCCAACTACTTGGGAGGCAGAGGCAGAAGAATGGCTTGAACACAGGAGGCGGAGGCTGCAGTGGCCTGAGAGTGCACCACTGCATTCCAGCCTGGGCAACAAGAGCAAAACTCTGTCTCAAAAAAAAAAAAAGAAAAAAAAATTCCAGAAATGAACTCTTTTTTTTTTTGAGACAGAGTTTTGCTCTTGTCGCCCAGGCTGCAGTGCAATGTCATGATCTTGGCTCACTGAAACCTCTGCCTTCCGAGTTCAAGTGATTCTCCTGCCTTAGCCTCCCAAGTACCTGGGATTACAAGCATGTACCACAATGCCCGGCTAATTTTTGTATTTTCAGTAGAGATGGGGTTTCACCACATTGGCCAGGCTGGTCTTGAATTCCTGACCTCAGGTGATCTGCCTGCCTTGGCCTCCCCCAAAGTGCTAGGATTACAGGCACGAGCCACCACGTTTGGCCTGAATTCATGTTTTAAATTGTATGCTGTCCTGAATATTGTCATGAATTGTTCTATTTTATTATTTGTTTTTGCCAACTCTTACTGTACCTAATTTATAATTAAATTTTATCAAAGGTATATAGGTACAAGACATACCCCTGTGGATAGGGAAGGACTACTGTATGCAAAGGAGCTTGTAAACATCACTCTCTTTCCTGATAAACAGGAAAAAGAGCAAAGGATGTGCAAGAATTCTCATAAGAGAGAAAGATGGCCAGCAGACATATGGGGATTGTGCTGACTGACCCTAGGATAAGCAGATGCACTCGCCTGCTCTTCCAGAGCTGACAGCAGTGCAGCATGGTGGTGCGGAAAAGTTCCCTTGTCCACGTGGTCGCAGGGCATGCGATGGGGGTATGGCTCACTTCTTCAGTGCCCCGCTACTCAAACCTCTATGGGAGCAAACAGATAGCAGGCTGTGGGGCTCCAACACCATGGCAGTGTCTAGGAGTGAATGTTTACAGCTGAAGCCCCAGTGGCCGTGTGTTATAGGGTGCTCTTTTAGTTTGCCATCTATAGGAGGCTTGTGTTAACCACCAGACCCTCTATATCCTGGGTTCTTGCCCTCTGGTGTACTGGAAGAATCGGATCACGTGGGCTTGGAGAATGAGTATAAAGTTTTATCAAGTGGAAGTAGCTCTCAGCTGATGGGGGAGCCAGAAGGGAGATGGTCTTCTCCTGGAGTTGGGCCGTCAAGCGGCCCAAGCTCTCCTCCAACTGCCCCAGCCAAACTTGGCCTTGTCCAGTCAGTTGATGGCCTGCCAGCGTGCTGGTATCTGTTGGTGTGCTCTTCCACCTGCATGCTCCCTTTGAGGTCCAGCCACTTGTGTCTTCTTCCACCAATCTGCTCGTCTCCATGTCCAGCTGCCTGTACCCCTGCCTTGTCCCTGTCTCTTGGGTTTTTTTTTTGCTTTTTTTTTTGAGATGGAGTCTGGCTCTGTTGCCCAGGTTGGAGTGCAATGGGGTGATTTCAGCTCACTGCAACCTCGGCCTCCTGGGTTCAAGCAATTCTCCTGCCTCAGTCTCCTGAGTAACTGGGATGACAGGCACGTACCACATTTTTGTATTTTTAGTAGAGACAGGGTTTCTCCACGTTGGCCAGGCTGGTCTCGAACTCCTGACCTCATGATCCACCCACCTCGGCCTCCCAAAGTGCTGGGATTACAGGTGTGAGCCACCACGCCTGGCCTGGGTCTCGAGTTTTTATAGGCACAGGATGGGGGCATGGCAGACCAGAGTGGCCTTGGGAAATGCAACATTTCTGCAGGAAGGCAAGAGTGCCTGTCCTCACCTAGGCCCATGGGGGTGGAGTCCTAGCCAGGGACCATGCCCTCCTCTACCCAGCACTTCCCTTCGCCTGTTCCCTAAGGGGCCACACTCTTCACTTCCCAGCACTCCCATATCAGTGGCTAGATAAGGGCCCAGTGGCAGAGCCAGGTGTCCAGCTCCTCCTTGTGTGTGCTTACTGTGCAGCCATGAGCAGGTGTGGAAAATCCCTGTTCCCTGTCCTAACGCCTATAAATGATGATGATCAGCAATGACCAGCACCTCTGGTTGTAGGCTATATGGCAAAAAGTGTCGTAAGTCAAAGACTTGCAGTAAGGCCAGCACACAGTTGAACACCCACAGCATCTTGATGTGGTGGGGACAGGAGCTACTCAGGTGCTGGTGCCAGTAGCAGAGAATGAGTAACAGCCACAACAGGCCTGAGTGGCCAAACACCCACTTTTCCACATCTATCTACAGATGTTCTCACTAGTACACAGACATGTATGCAATGGGGATGTCAGAAAAAACCACAAATGCTAATCAGGATTCTGGTTAACAAAAAGCAAACAAACGGGAGAAGGTGGCGGGCAGGATTGAGAGGGCTTTCTCTCCTTATACAGCACACATTTCTGCGTGAATGAAAGAGCTGCTTCCTCTTCATTCCACTCAACCACATTCAGAAAACACCCACCAGTCACATCCCAGGCCCAGAGTTCCTGACTTGAAAACCCTCCGGCCACAAAAAGTACTATGGATGATGCCACACCATGCACACAACAGAGGTGCTGGGTCAGAAAGGAATAAGTCGGGGGTGTATGAGGTTGTAAAGGCCACAGAAACCATTGCCCAGAAGCAGTGGTGAGCCAGCCTGCAGGGCCAGGTGTGTGCAGGGAAATTGGGAGGTCACAGAATGCCTCACCCATGTGTCAGGTCCAAGGAACCTCTTCTCCTAGCACAGCAGTCACAGAATCAACTTTCAAAGTCACCAACAAGGCCTTGGGCTGATGACCCAGGGAAATGCAATCCCACAGTCCACTGCTCACAATTCACTGAGAACATGGTTTCTCAACATAGGCCATGCGAAGCTGTGTCACTGGTGCACATGCAAACCCCAAAACCAGGTAGCCCCTCCAGCTCAGTGAAGAAAGCACATTTCTCATGATGTGCAGCAGTCTGTGTTCTCTGAGCACTGGCTAGGAGCTGGCAAGAGCCATGGGAGCCCTTCCTGGTGCTCCTACGACAAAGAGACCAATCTGTGTGGACTGGCACACACAGAGGATGTCTCTACCCCAAATAACCCAGCTCCGTGAAAGGGGGCTATGAGGCCTCAGGCTGCCAACCAGAGAGAGCAACCAGGCTTCTCTCCTGGACCTCTGTGGACCCAGGGAAAGAAAACTAAGCACAGGCACCCGTTTCCTGACACAGGGAACAGCCATGAGCTCAGGCAAGCACACATCCCACAGCCTCCACCTCTGACCCCCTAATGTCCCTTAGAAGTCAGCACTCAGGCCAGGCGCAGTGACTCATGCCTATAATCCCAGCACTTTGGGAGGCCGAGGCGGGTGGATCACGAGGTCAAGAGATCGATACCATCCTGGTCAACAATGTGAAACCCCGTCTCTACTAAAAATACAAAAATTAGCTGGGCATGGTGGTGCGTGCCTATAGTCCCAGTTACTCGGGAGGCTGAGGCAGGAGAATCGCTTGAACCCAAGAGGCAGAGGTTGCAGTGAGCCAAGATCGTGCCATTGCACTCCAGTCTGGGTAACAACAGCAAAACTCCGTCTCAAAAAAAAAAAAGAAGTCGGCAGTCAACCCCAGCTTGTGGGAAATGGCCAGATGCAGGTCTCCACAAGCCAGAGCAGCCTGCACATCAGTTTCAAGTTAACAAAGACAACTCAACCTCAGGTCATTCCACTCTGACACCAAAGAGAGACCAGAGACACCTGCTCCCGGGGCCTTGAGAGCCTGAGACTGAGCAGTGAAGATCCTGCTGACAGTAGCACCCACGGTGCCCAGACAGTCCATGCAGCCACATCACAAACACGTACTACCAATGAAACAACGCATCTCCAGCCCTCAACCCCCCAGGACCCGATGTCCTCGGGGCATCTCCATCCACAGTCACTGAACTGAGACCCAACAGCTCTAAACTCAACTCACCACCCTCACCTGACTCCTCACTGCCCCTCCCCTGCCCGCCTCTTACAGCATCGTGTGCCTTTCACCACCAGCACCTTCCAAAGTGGTCTCTGCGCCCAAGGCTGTCCCCCGCCCAACAGCTGCTCCACCCACGTCCCTAGGTTCGGCCACACCCCCATACCCGTCTCTGCTTACCACGCTGCACTTGAGTTGATGGGTCTGTCCCATCCCCACCCGGGCCGGCAAAGGAGCCCCTCCCCAGGGCGTGCAGGACCGAGCCGCCAGGCCCAGAGTGCTTTCCTGTGACCCTAACACCGCAGGGAAATCCGACCCCAAGTCGGCGGGCAGTTCCTGCCCCGCAGCCCCGAGGTCCCGCCTTGGCCCTGCCAGCTCTGTACTCTGCACGCCATGACCAGTCATCCTCGTGACTAGGGACAAATCACCTTCCTGCTCGGCATCATCAGAGAATACGGAAGGCACACGGAGGCCTCGGGCACGCCGGCTTCGGCAGGCTCCGGGCTTATGCTTGGCCCCACTGGGGGAGTAAAGGGCTGGGACCACCGCGCTCCCGGGGAGGGGTGAGCCCCGGGGACCACCGAGCTCCTGGGGAGGGATGAGCCCCGGGGACCACCGCGCTCCCGGGGAGGGGCGGGCACCGAGGACCACCGCGCTCCCGGAGGGCGGGCAAGCTGCCGAGATCACTCAGCGGCGCGAAGGAGGAGGCGCACAGCCGCAGATTCGGCCTCTTCCGGGCTGCTGCGCGGCGCACACCTGGGCCAAGGACCCCGCAACTCCCAGGACCCTCCCGCGCTCGGCCGGTGACCTTGGGGAGGCGCCTCCGGACTCAGCTTCCTCCGCGGCCCGGCCTAGGGAGCGGCTCTCAGGCTCTCTAGCCCAGACTTCCCCAAGGGGCGCTTCCCCAGCGCCGCTGAAGGCTCATGCTCGCCCGCCGTTTACCTGAGGAGCCGCAGCCAGCGCGATCCAGGCGCCGCCTTCCCGCCCAGCAGCTGCCCGGAGTGGGCGGAGCCGCGCGCGCCGAGCCCGGCCCCGCTGCCTTCAGACCAACCGCAACCCGGAGCGCGGCAGTAGGTCCCCGCCCCCGAAAGATCTCTGCACCTATTGGTCGGAGGCACGTCTCTCATGCTCGCTCCACCCCGCCCACCTTCATTTACAAAGCTGGAGTGCGCAGACTCGCCTTACGCTCGGACCCGGCCCCCGGCCGCTCCCTGGTCACCGCCTCTGACTGTTGGGCGCCAGCGCGGCCGCCAGTGCGCGGGCGCGGCCTTCAGGCTCGTGATAACGACTGCAGTCCCGGGACGCAGCCGTCCCCGCGTCCCCATCGGACGCACAAGCCCTGGCGACCTCTGCTCCCAGACACCGGGACGCGGGCTCCGCGAGCGTTGCGGCCGCTCGCAAAGCACAAGCCCGCCCTCCCGCCCGGAAGCGCCCTCTGGAAGCTGCGGCACCTGGGGGCGGGCAGGACTGGCGCGGCCCTGCGCTCTCTGGGACGGAGGCGGCCAGCGGGGTCCCGGGGACTCGGGACGCGAAAAGAGCGATGTGAGGAAGGAAAGCGCTCCCCGAGGAGCGTCCCGCCCGCGCGTCCAGGCCGGGCCTCAGCGGAGGCGGCGGGAGCAGCGCGGCCAGGACGTCCACTCCAGGCCGGGGGTTGGGCTCCCGCTGTGGGGACGGCGCCCAGGAGAGCGCAGGACCCTTCGCGGGTGCGGGCGAGGCCCCTGCAGCGACTTCCCACGCGCAGGCCTTGGCGCCTGTGGCCCTGCCTCCTCCCGGCCTCGGTGCCGCCCGCTCCGCGCACTCCCGCTGCCGAGCGCAGCACAGCCCGGCTTTCACTCCGACCACAGACGGACGCCCGCCCCTCCGACAGGGGGCAGGCCTGAGTCTGCACTTTGCTCCCGAGGGCTCCTCACGAATTCCAGCTCAGGGGGGCCGCCCAGGGAAGCCCCGGGTTTGAATTGAGGCGCAGGCAACGAGGCGGATAATCAGGGCTGCAAAGGGAGGGTGGACAGAGCCCATGACCGTTCAGATCCTGCGGTCATCACTTGGCTTGACGCTCGCGGGCTTCCAGCTGGGTCCTGGCACTGCGGGTAGCCGGGAGGGAGAGGAGGTGCTCCGCCGGGGCGCAGGCTCCCAGGCTTCGCAGCACAGCCCAGAGGCTCAGCCACCCTGGGCCGGTACCACGTGGCTCCAGCTCCCGAGTGGCTGCTGGCAGCCCCCACCTTCGACGAACCCCACCCGGCCCCCGTGCCTCTCCGGACCTTCTAAGGCTTCAACCATCAATCCCACCTGCTTAAATTGCCTGGAGCAGTTTCTCTTTTTTCCTGACCCCTAGGTCAATCACAAACCGGTTTGTTTTTTCTGAGGTCTCCCTGTCACCCAGTCTGGAGTGCAGTGCGGTAAGGGCTCACTGCAAACTCAGTCTCACCGGGCACAGGTGATCCTCCCACCTCAGCCTCTGGAGTACCTGGGACCACAGGCACACCACCACACCTGGCTGATTTTTTAATTTTTTGGAAGAGACAGTGTCTCACTATGTTGCTCGAGCTGGGTTTTATTGTTGTTGAAACGAGGCCTCTCACTGTCACGCAGGCTGGAGTGCAGTGGCATGATCATAGCTCACAGCACCCTTAAAGTCCTGCACTTGCAGGGCGCAGTGGCTCAAGCCTGTAATCCCAGCACTTTGGGAGGCCGAGGCGGGTGGATCACGAGGTCAGCAGATTGAGACCATCCAGGTCAACCATATCTCTACTAAAAAGATATGGTGAAACCATATCTCTACTAAAAAAAAAAAAAAAAAAAAAAAAATTAGCTGGGCATGGTGACGCGTGCCTGTAGTCCCAGCTACTCAAGAGGCTGAGGCAGGAGAATTGCCTGAACCCAGGAGGCGGAGGTTGCAGTGAGCCCAGATCGCGCCATTGCACTCCAGCCTGGGTAACAAGAGCAAAACTCTGTCTCAAAAAAAAAAAAAAAAAATTCCTGTACTCAAGTGATCCTCTTGCCTCGACCTCCCAAATAGCTGGGACTGCAGGTAGGCACCACCATGTCTGGCTAATTTTTAAATTTTGTTGCAGAGACAAGGTCTCACTATGTTGCCCAGGCTGGTCTGAAACTCCTGGGCTCAAGTCTTGCCTTGGCCACCCAAAGTGCTGGAATTACAGGCATGAGCCGCTATGCCCAGACCTTGTCCTTATTTTCTGTATCCCAGGCAATTTGCCAAACAAGTGCTGTGTGTGAGCAAAGGAATACCAAACACATGCCTTGCTCTCAAGAAGCTCATGGTCTAGGGAGAGGATCCAAGATGGCCGACCGATAACATCTCGGGATTGTAGCTCTCCAGGAAGGCGCGGAGAACTAGAGGAAGCCACACTTTCAGACAAATTCTGGTCACTCAAGGAGCAGAAGATTCCCAGTGGAAGAGTA
>CAUYOR010100351.1:0-34302 GCA_963573925.1 Callimico goeldii | reverse complement strand
TGGGGAGCCTTGTGGGTCCTCCAAACCTTGATCAGAATGGGGAGCCGGCCTTGTTTACTCCATGAGCTGCGAGGTGCCAGCGAAACTGCTGCGCTGTCTCCAAACCTCGGTCAGAAGGGGGAGCCGGCCTTGTTTACTCTGCTCCGTGAACGCGGAGGTGCCGGCGGAACCGCTGCTCCGTCCACGAGAGTCAGGCTCGCGTCCCGTGTGATTCTTCCACTGGGAATCTTCTGCTCCTTGAGAGACCAGAATTTGTCTGAAAGTGTGGTTTCCTCTCGTTCTCCGCGCCTTCCCTGAGAGCTAAAATCCCGAGATGTTAGCGGTCGGCCATCTTGGATCCTCCCACATAGGCTTTTTCATTCTTTTTTCTTTTGTTTGACAAAATTATTTCCAAAGATCTGTCTTTAAGTTCAAAATTTTTTTCTTCTGCTCAATTTATTGTTAAAGCACTTCAGATTCAGGATTTCTGTTTGGTTCTTTTTTATATCTATCCCTTTGTTCAATTGCTCATTCATATTATGAATTATTTTTCTGATTTCTTTGTATTGTCTATCTGTGTTCTCTTGTAACAACTGGCCACTATTTTAAATTCCTTTTCAGGCATTTCATATATTTCCTTCTTTCCTTTCTTTTTTAACCACTCAACCACCAGGGATATATTTCCTTTCTTTTGGAATCTGTTGCTGGAGAATTATTTTGTTCCTTTGTCAGTGTCATGTATCCTTGCTTTTTCTGTTTCCTTTGTCCTTATGTTAATACATGTGCATCCGGTGCAATGCTTGCTTCTTCAAATTTTATGGATTGGCTTTCATAGGGAAATAATTTTTCCTGTAAATGTATCTATAGTGTTGGTTTGGTAGCATGCTTTGGCTTTGATTCTGGGTGGGTACAGTAGCATAGTCTCTATATGATTCAGCTTTAATCAAATGTCAGTGGGGTCTGTGAGTTCCTCAGTGGTTTAGGCTGTGGTTTTTAGTGAAGGCTGTGGTAAGACTTTTCTGGGGACAAGGCCATGAGCTAGGTTGATCCTTGTTCCCTGGGTGACATATGTAGCCATCAGTGGTAGTAGTAGGGGGCCTGGGTATACTAGTCCTTGGGCCCCTAGGCAGTACTTGCGGCACTGGTGGTGGCAGTGCTGATGGCAAGCTGGCCCCCATGTCCCTGGGCAGTGCTTGTGGCACTAGCAATGGCATTAGTGATGGCGGGCTGGCCCTCAGGCCCTAGGTGGCATCCATTGGTGCTGGTGGTTAGTTAGGTTCACATTTTTTTTTTTGACAATAATGTAAACATTTTCATGTAAGGGTCAAGTGGTTTATTGTGATTATTTTATTTTTTCTTGGGCAAATTCTTGTTTTCCCTAGAGTTACATGTTGCTTTGTGTTTTTCACTTTCACAGTTTCCTATGTATTTATTCTTATTTTTGCTTATACTATGCCATTTTTTCCATTTAGTATGTCATGTGCCTAGCAATACACATTTTAAAAATACTCAAACATATTGAGTAATCTGCCCTGATTCTTCCTCGGAATGCTTACCCGGAGCACCTGGTCAGACTTCCTCACTCTCGGCTAGCCCTTTGTGGGCCCATGTCCCTTCCATTGCCTGGGCTTTTCTTGGCTGCTTTTTCATGTTGAGGATTCCATGGCTTCTTTCCTATAGTCAATCTAGGAAGGACTTTAAAGGAAGGGGTATGAGGGAGGTGACTTTTTAAAAAGTTTACATTATGATAAATTTTCGACAGGAGTGCAGCAGAAGCTCTCCTGTCTCCTTTCCAAGTTTCCAGTCATCAGTATAAAGCCAATATTGTTTCAGCTAAACTCCTTCCCACTCCCTCTAACCCATGGATATTTTAATGCAAATCTCAGATATTATATAATTTCATCTGTAAATATTTTATTATGCACTTCTACATGCCTCTGGGCATGGTGGTTCATGCCTATAATCCCAGTGCTTTGGGAGACCAAGGCGGATCACTTGAGCCCAGGAATTCAAGACCAGCGTGGGCAACACAGCAAGACCCCCACCTCTACAAAAAATTAAAAAATTATCCAGCTGTGGGAGTGGGTGTCTGTAGTTCCAACTACTCAGGAGGTCAGGTGGGAGGATCACTTGAGCCTGGAAGATTGAGGCTGCAGTGAGCTTTGGTCACACCATCACACTCCAGCCTGGGTGACAGAATGAGACCTTGTCTCAAAAAATTTAAAATAAATAAATAAATACATCTTAAAAAGAAAACTTCTAACCACAATGCCATTACCACACCTGAAAAAATTAGCAGTATTCTCTAAAGTCATCAAGTACTCACTTGGTATCATACATAGGTTGGTTTTTTAAGAATACAGCTAGTTCGTTTGAATCAGCATTCAAATAAGATTTGATTGTGATTAGTTACATTTCTTAAGCCTCTTTCAACCTATAGGTTTTCCCCCTTCCTTTTTTTCTTGCAATATTTTTGTTGAAGAAACTTGGTCATTTGTGGCTGTGTCTCCACATGCATTTAACCTGTTCCTCTGTCTTTGTGTTCTATAGCCTCCATCTATTTCAGGTCTGATTTTATTTTGGCACGATTATTTCACAGGCATGTACTTCCAGCCATCATATTGTCTCATCTCTCTTTCTGTGGCACTATTGGCCTTTGATGATTACCTGAATCAATCAAAAGTAGTTTTACCCTGACCCCCACCCCATCTAGGGACATTTGGCAACATCTGAAGACATTTTTGATTGCCGTGACTAGGGAGGAAGGATGCTACTGGCATCCAGTGGCTAGAAGACACGGATGCTGCTATATATCCTACAGCACTTAGGACAGCCCCCCATCCCCCAACAAATACAAGAGTGTGTTGATTAACAACAGGGATACATTCAGAGAGAAGTGTCATTAGGAGACTTCATTCGTCGCACGAACATTACAGAAGGCACTTAGATAAATCTAGATGTTACAGCCATTATATACCTAGGCTATATGGTATAGCCTACAAATCTCCCAGGCTATAAATCTGTATAGCATGTTATTATATACTGTTTTTCATCAATTGTATACAACTGTAATACAATGGTAAGTATCTAGACACAGAAAAGGTACAGTAAAAATACAATATGAAAACCTCATGAGACCACTGTCATATATGCAGTTCATCATTCACTGAAATGTCATTATGCAGTGCATGACCGTAATTACCTAATCTAAATTGTCAATAGTGCTGAGAGTCCAACACCGATAAGATCTGTTTATTCCTTAGAGTTTCAAAGGGGGTTATGTTCTGCTTTTGTTATGTCTTCTTCTTACCCGGTATCTAGGAAGAAGACTGCAATCTCAGTATCATGTGGTACCCAGTCCATATTCAAATTTATCTCAGTAAATATGAACTACAAATTTACAAATCCTGAACCACAGCACTTTCCCTTTTTGTTTTATTTTTCAAAATTTGGATTAAAAAAATTCCACACATTGTATTTGGTGGTTCTCTCTTAAGAACTTTCTAATCTAAAGCAGTGGAGGTGTCTGTGTAAGCCCTTGTAAGTCTGCAATATCTTCATTCTACCCTCGTATTTGACTCGTAGTTTTGTTGGTATAGTGTAGACTGCGTTTGCCTTCCTAGGATTCATTTAAACTCCCTCCTTCCTGATAAAATCTCAGTCTTATCTGGATGTCCACTCCTCCTCCTTCAGCCACATGCCTCAGTAGAGGCTCATTCTAGAGGAGAGCATGGGTAGTTTAAGTATATTCCACCCCTCTGGACAGATTGGTTCTACCATGAGCATATGATTCTTGGCTCTAAAACCTGAGGGGATATATATAATTTTTTTTGAGATGGAGTCTTGCTCCATTGCCTAGGTTTGAGTGCAGTGGTGTGATCTTGGCTCACTGCAACCTCCGCCTCCCAGGTTCAAGCAATTCTCCCTCAGCCTCCCAAGTAGCTAGGATTACAGGCGCATGCCAAAACATCTGACTAATTTTTGTATTTTTGGTAGAGTCAGGGTTTCATCATATTGGCCCGGCTGGTCTCAAACGCTTGACCTCAAGTGATCTGCCTGCCTCAGCCTCCTAAAGTGCTGGGATTACAGGCATGAGCCACTGTGCCTGGCTTGAAGTGTCCTTTATTCTAAAAGAGAGCCACTCAGAGATGTTTCTCTTCTGGGTATCATCAGGTCTGGATGAGATATTGGAACTGCCCCTCTTACCTCAGGACCCATCTCAGGGTTAGCCTGACACAGAAGATACTCAAGCAGAAAGGAGGAGAGAACCTGGCCCAGCCATTCCTAGGCCTGGTCTGTCTTTGTGCTTATCGATATAGCAAGAAGATATATCTGTTATTTTAAAAAACCAGTTCAAGTGGTGGCTTCTGCTATTTGCAGCTGGAACATCCTCATAGATGGAAGTGGGTACAGAATTTTAGGTTGAAAATATTTTTTTCCTTCAAATTCTGATACCACTGCTCCAATGCTTGCTTTAAAAAATACTTCTATTTTGAAATAGATTAACAGGAAGTTGTAAAATTAGTACAGAGCGGTTCCATGTACCCTCCCCAGTTTTCCCCAGTGGTTACATCCTACATAACTGTAGTTAAATATCAAACCAGGAAGGTGACATGGGTTCTAATGATTTCTTATGCTCAGTATCGCTGTTGAAAAGTCAATGCCACGAGTCCTTTTCTCTTCTTAATGTAACCCGACTTTTCTCTGTGGAAGCCTCCAGCATCATCTTCTTAGTCCTGATTTCTGGAATTTCATGATGGCATGCCTTGATGTGGTCTTTTGTCATTCATTGCTCTGAACATTCTGGGTCTGGAGGCTTGTGGCTTTGGGGTCCTGGAAAATTGATGGTATTATTTAGTCGACAATTTCCTGCCCTTCGTCTTGTCTGTTTCTTCTTTGAACCGCATTTTGGTGCTGGGCTTCCTGGATTGCTCCCCTGATGACTTTATCTTTCGTTTTCTATTTCCCATCTCAGCCACTCTGTTCTTTTCTGTGTCTCACATCGCCTCCACCTCCTGGTCCTGGTTCCTTGTTTTCTTCTCGGAGGGGTCTCAGGATGAATTGGACCATGTAGGAGTTTTCCATTGTTGGCCTAATAAATCCCCCTAAAGTTAACAGCTGAAAACAGCACACATTTATTATCTCTGTTTCCACCGGCTGGAGTCCAGTTATGGGGCCGCTGGGCTGTCTACTCAGGTCTTCCCAGGCTGACATCAAGGCATTGGCTGGGGCCAGGGTCTCCTCTAAGGCCCAACGTCCTCTTCCAAGCTCATTCAGGTTGTTGGCAGAATTTGGGTTCTTGCAGTTGTAGGGCTGATGTTCTCACCTCCCAGGGGTGCACCCCCATTTCCTGTCGGGGGCCCTCCCCACCTGGTCGGTTGTTTCTTCAAGACCAGCAGGAGAAGGAGAGTATCTGCTATGCTTCCCATGTCTTACCTCTAGACACACCAGGGCAACATCCCTGTTTATCAACTCCAAGTCAGCTGATGAGGGGCCACACTCCAGGGTGGGAATGCTATAAGGTGTGTACACCAGGGGGCAGGAATCTGAGGCTACCTTAGGATTCTGCCGTCCACAGCCCCCTCATGTCCTCGTGCATCTCTGATTAGAGCCTCTTGTTCTCACTCCCCAGATTTTGTTCCTAGTTCTTGTCTGCCAACATCACCTCTCCTAACCCTTCTGTCTTTTTACTTCGTCTTAGTTTTTTTTTTCAGGGGGTTGGGGTGCATGAATGTTTGTGGTCCATTTACAATGTTTAACTCAAAGTCCTTGAACAGTTAAATTTTTGAATGTGTGAGTGTTTTCTTAATGAGTAACACAGAGTGTTTCAATGCAACACACTTTTGTCTGAGAATTTATTGCTGAACAGCCTGCTAAACAATTTTTAGATAAAACCTACCTGAGGAAAAAAAATTCAAGTCACCACTTGATGGCACCAGAAAACAAGGAATTTAAAGAGGCTTCTCTGCCTGCTGGCAAGTCACATAGAACTTTCTTTTCCTGAATGTGAGGGAAGGATGCGATTGATTGATTGATTCAGACCAGATCTGGCTCTGCTGTCCTGGCTGGAGTGCAGTGACGTGATCACAGCTCACTGCAGCCTTGACTTTCCACCTCAGCTTCCTGAGTAGCTGGGACTACAGGCATGCACAACCATTTCTAAGTTTTTCTATTCTTTATAGAGACAAAGTCTCACTGTAACGCTGGTCTCGAACTCCTGGGCTCAAGTGAACCTCCCATTTCAGGTTCCCAAAGTGTTGGGATTAAAGGCCTGAGCCACCACGCCTGGCTGGGGATGCTACTTTTTGTGATACATGTTGATGCACATACGTTAGAAGAGCTTGTCACTGTGCTGTCTACCCTGAGGCTGAGGCTCCCTTGCCTGAGAAGCAGAGCTCACCACCTGGGACAGACATCATTGCCCGACTGGAGTCTTAGAGCTTTTAAAAAATTCACTGCAGAGACCATTGAAGGACAGTTCTGGGAACTTTGAGGCCATGCAGTAAATATCAGAATGTCTGGCCTGAAGGACTAAAGCATGGAGTGTTAATTTTCAGACAGACCGTGGGGAGGCAGAGCTGAGGAGGGGACCAAGTCCTAGAAAGGGAAAACCAACTGTGCTTCCTTCTACTGTCACACATTTCATGTCAGATGCCAAATGGGTAGCGTTTTCTGACACCAACCAAGCCTCCATTTTGGGGGCTGCCAGCTGCATGTCCTGTGATTTAATCCAGTACCACCTTCCTGGAGTTAGCATTGGATCCCACAGGTGGAGGGCTCAGCCCCGCAAGGCTGCCCTGCTTCAGATGCCAATGGCAGGTCCAGGCCCCCCTTCTGACTGGCTGGCTCTGAACTGCGGATTCCACAGCCCCCTCCTTGAATTCAGTCATCTGCTAGAACGGCTCACAGAACTCAGGGAAACACTTGACTTTTGTTTTCCCATTTATTATGGAGAACAGAACTTAGGAACAGCCAAATGGTTACACTCGGCAAGGAGGGTCCAGCACCTCCATGTGTTCATCCTCCCAGAAGCTCTGAGAACTATGTCCTTGTGGGTTTTCACGAGGCCTCATTACATAGACATGATTGATTCCATTGCCAGCCATTGATGATCAAGTCAACCTCCGGGCCCTCTTGCCTCTCCAGAGGCGGGGGAGCAGGGCTGAAATTCCAGTCTCCGCATTGCCTACTTGGCTTCTCTGGTCATCAGCTCCAACCTTAGGTCTTTCCAAAAGTCACTTCACTCACATGAACTCATGAAGCAGGAATGAGGAATGGGCTCCTTAGAAGCCACGAGAGATGTTCCTTTTTCACCTTTGTAGCTCCAGAGCTGTTCAGGAACTATATTATATTATAACAAAAGCTGCTCCTGTCATTCTTATCACTTAGAAAAGTACAATAGCTTTAGGTGCTGAGGCTGGGAGCCAGGGACAATACCACAGTGCACACACACACACACACACACACACACACACACACACGCATTTTTTTTTTCGAGACGAAGTCTCGCTCTGTTACCCACTGGAGTGCAGTGGTGCCATCTCAGCTCACTGCAACCTCCACCTCCTGGTTCAAGCGATTCTCCTGCCTCAGTCTCCCAAGTAACTGGGATTACAGGCATGTGCCACTACACCTGGCTAATTTTTGTACTTTTAGTAGAGATAGGGTTTCACCATGTTGACCAGGCTGGTCTTGAACTCCTGATCTCGTATTTCTTATAATTCCACAGTATCACCAGAGCCTACTAGTGCTGCCAATAGGGCCTGGAGAAAGAAGGCCTGGTGGAGGGGGCCTGGGTGCAGATGCTCCCCATACTCAGACCCCAGGGTGGTCAGTCCAGAAGCTTCCACAGCCTGGAGGAGAGGCAGCTGTGTTCTGCTTTCTGCCTGGAAGGCCAGTGGTGGGGCTGAGGAGCCTTGCATCCCTGAGGGGCTGCAGGGTGAGGCTGGTGGAGTGAGTATCAACAGGAGCCTGCAACAGCGTCCTGGGATGCTGCATCTACTACAACTCATAGAGAAGATGCACATGAGGTCCCCTGTGTCACTG
The DNA here is from genome assembly GCA_963573925.1 of Callimico goeldii. Taxonomy (NCBI): domain Eukaryota; kingdom Metazoa; phylum Chordata; class Mammalia; order Primates; family Cebidae; genus Callimico; species Callimico goeldii. Next base: position 26,277 of record CAUYOR010100351.1, on the reverse strand, counting down.
TGCAGGGGCTCAGGAGGTGGCCGGGAACAAAGTATGTGACTGTTTTGGAGAGAATGTTGGGTGGGGCAGGGGTCATCTCAAAGCCAGGAGGGACAGCTGAGGGAGAGCAGGGCCTGGGAAGGGGGAGTGCCTTAGGCCTGCCTGTCACCCCAACTGCAGGGGCCACGCTGCCCAGGGCCTGGTTGTGCCTGAGGTCCACCTCTGCCTGGCTTCCTGGGTGCTCCCTCCAGGGTGCTGTGCAGGTGCAGGGCCAGCCTGGTTCCTGGGACCCCGCTGACAGCCAGCCTGGGCTCAGGGATGTCTTGTGGCCTCTTGGAGACTTTCCTGGGCCATAGGTAGACCAGGTCCCCTCACCAGCCCTAACTCTTCTAGCCCCTGCCCCCAGCTGGCCTCCCTGCCTGCATGTTTAGCTGCCTCGGTGTGAGTTCCCCGAGGACCAGGCGCCCACTGCCCCTGATGCCACAGGCCCCCCAGCTGCCCAGCATGCAGCCCTATGCTCTGCAAAGGGGAAAGGAGAAGAAAGACTTCAGAGAGAATAGCCCTGCTTGGAGTCAGAGCCTTGAAATGACTGAATTTAGAATTGGAATTGCCTGCTTACTAGAAAGGAGCTACTCGAACAAGAGACAGAGTGACATTGAGTGCCAAGATGAAGTATGTTTCCTGAACAAAGTGGTTATGGGAATTTAAGTGCAAATAAGCTCCACTCTAGAAAAGTAAAGATGGGTGTATTTCAGCATATTGGGGTACAAGTGAATGGCCTTCCACCAGCTTCACTGCACATTAGAGACCCACTGGGCTGCTCTTGCCTGATGAATCTGGTGCTACCTGAATGACCTTTCACCCTTCATCACTGCTCAGGTGGGCTCTGTGCTGCTGTGCAGTGGAGCAGGTGGGAAAAGCATCCGCTGTCCCTCCAAAATTCACATCCACCCAGAACCTCAGAATCTGAGTTTGCTTGGAAATAGGATCCTTGCAGATGTGATTAAGGCTCCAGCTGATGTTATACTGGATTGGGGCAGGCCCTAAATCCAAGAAGAGAGCCTTGTAAGAGACAGAAAAGGATATACAGAGACAAGAGAAAAGAGGCCAGGGAGATGGAGCAGAGATTGGAGTGATGCTGCCACAAGCCAAGGAATGCTGAAAGCCACCAGAAGTGGGAAGTGGTGTGGAAGGACCCTTCCTTAGAGACTTCAGCGGGACCATGGGACTGCTGATAGCTTAGTGTTGGGCTGCTGGCCTCCAGAACTATGAGAGTCAATTTCTGTTATTTTAAGCCCCCCAGTTTGAGGTAATTCTTACAGCAGCCCTACAGAGCAAATATGCTTCTCTGACACAATTATGATAATAAGAACTGGCCCACCCCTAACAATGTGGGGTCTGGAATAAGAGTACACACCCCCATGTCTAAATATTTAAAAGTTATAAAACAAGCTGTTCTTCACATCCATTAGGATGGCTATTATTTAAAAGAACTCCCACAAAACACAAAATAACAAGTGTTGGTGAGAATGTGGAGAAATTGGAAATCTGATTTGCTGGTGGGATTGTAAAGTGGTACAACCACTGCAGAAAGCGGTTTGGCAGTTCCCCGCATAGCTGCACATAGATCACCATTTGATTCACTAGTTACACTTTGGTTATGTACCCAAAAGGATTGAAGGCAGGAACTTGTTCAGGTTCCTGAACAGAAACTTGTAGCAGGGTTGGTAGCAGCACCGATTCACACTAACTGAAAAGTAGAAACAACCCGATTGTCCGTGATGGAGGAATAGATACACAAAACATGGTATATCGCGACAATGGGACATTATTCAGCCTTAGGACGGAAATGCCGACCCACTGATACATGCTGTAATCTGGATGAACCTTGAAACCATTAAGCCAGATAGAAAAGGAAAAATAAATATGATTGCACTTGCACGAGGTACCTAGAATAGGCAAATTCAGAGAGAGAGTAAATACAATGGTGGTTGCCAGGGGCTGGGGGGAGAAGAATGGGAGTTGGTGTTTAATGAGCAGTGAGTTTCTGTTTGGGATGATGGAAAGATCTGGAAATGGATAGTGGTGATGGTTGTACAACATTGTGCTTGTACTTAATGCCCCTGAACATGTTCTATATATTTTACCACAACCAAAAATTTTAAAATAAGCTGCTAAACTGTTAAATAAAATGTTCTATTCTTTACCTTGACAAATATACATTTTAAATTATTTTTATTTATTTATTTTGAGACAGAGTCTTGCTCTGTTGCCCAGGCTGGAGGTCAGTGGCACAATCTCTGCTCACTGCAACTTCCGAATCCCAGGTTCAAGCAATTCTCGTGCCCCAGTCACCTGAGTAGCTGGGATTACAGGCATGTGCCACCACACCCCACTAATTTTTTTGTATTTTCAGTAGAGGTGGGGTTTTGTCATGTTTCCCAGGCTGGTCTCAAACTCCTGGCCTCTAGTGATCTGCCTGCTTTGGCCTCCCAAAGTGATAGAATTATAGGCGTGAGCCACCACACGTGGCCCCCTTTATTATTATTTTTAATTGACACATAATAATTGTAGATATTTAAGGGGTACACTGTGATCTTTCCATACACAAACACAATATGTAACAAATCAGGGCAGTTAGTATATCTATCACCCCAAACATAATTTGTTTCTTTGTGTTGGGAATATTCAAGATTTCCTCTTCTAGCTATTTGAAAATATACAATAAATTCAATAAATGATTAATTATAGTCACCCCATAGTCCTAGAGAACACGAGCACTTGCTCCTCCTCTTTAGCTGTGCGATTGTGTCCTTTCACTAACCTCTGGCTGCCTCCCCATCCTTCCCAGTGTCTACTAACCACTCTTCTACTGTCCACTTCTGTGAGATCACCTTTTCTAGCTTTCACGTATGAGAACATGTGGTTTTCATCTTTCCATGCCTGGCTTATTTCACTTAACATAATGTCCTCCAAACTCATTCATGTTGCTGCAAATGACACAGATTTTTGTTCTTTTTTATGGCCAATTAGTATTCCATTGTGTATGTACACCACTCCTTGGAGTTCCTTGACAGAGCACAGCCACCGAGTACATCCCTGGCCTATAACCCAGCCCTCTTATCTTCCTGAATTTGGCTCTGTTCCTCACTATGAGGGGCCTTACTTGCAAATGTGTGGCTACCCCTGGGAACAACTTGGATAGAATCCAAGTTCTATCACACCCTTTGAAAACAGCCCCAACTTGGCCACCCCTAGGGCCAGAAGTATGCCCACTGGTAGCATGTATTACCTTCAGGAAGACTGGCCCAGGGACAAGGCCTGTGCAGCCCTGGAAGCAGGCTCAGAGCTGTTTGGCCCAAAATACCAGGGTCCTGGATATCTAGAGTGCAACCAAAAGGGGAGGGCAATAGGCTGCAGGCCTGGGTCCCACAGACTTGACCCTGTGATGGAACATGATGAAGGAGGCCACTGTGGGCCTGTAAAGTGTGGGCTCAGGTCGGGGCCCCACTCCATCAAGCCTAAGGCAGTGTTAAGTAGTTCGGGATGTTTACCACCTGGGATGAGGACTGAAACGGGGCTGGAGGGGTCAGTAACACCTGAAGCGGATCTTTGTCTCTCCTTTTGGCCACCCAGAGTCTGACACCCTTTCTATGTTGGGGGAATTCTCTACCTCATGGAATCTCACTTTCCCAGCTCCCCTTCCTGTAGGCCATGGGCTTTGACCTTGGCGCAGCCAGTCAGATGTTTCTGGTCCTGACTTTGCCTCATCTGCTGCTGCCAAGAAGGAGCAGGTCACAGAGAATGCTCTCCCTGGTGGGGGTGGTGATGGCAGGAAGATAGGTCACCGGGTAGCAGACACAGTGCTAGCGGCATGTCGGTGCAGGGTGTCAGTGGTAACGGGAGGTGCATCTGAGTCATCGTGGCTTGGGGGAGGTAGCAGCAGTATCTTGATGGAGCTAATTCTGCTGCATGATTTTAGCTCATGCAGTTGTTTTTGGAATTCTAACTTAGCCTGGATTTTATTTGTCTTCCTAGAGATTCTGTGAGCTAGACAATATCCTTTTAGTAAATCCTCCTTCTACTCAGCTTAGTTGGTGTCTGTTTCTTGCACTCAGAAGCCCTGACTCATTCAGGTTCCTTGTCACATGCGTAGTTTGGGGTCAGCCGTACCTGCAAAGTACCTTCTATTTAGTTTTAGATAAAACATACCAGCCTATTGATTGCAAGAGGGCTCCTGAGAACTAGATAGAATGAAGGGTATTTGGGAGGTGATCTATAAGCCTGTCCTCCAATGGAGCACTCTTTAAAAGGGTGCCCTCCAGGAACCCAAGTGACCAGCTTGGGCATGAATGGATCCAAAATCTAGCCCACATGAATGGATAACAAAAAGTGGTTTAAGAATGCAGCAGAACATTATTCAGCTTTGAAAAGGAGGGAAATTCTGACACATGCTATAAAATGTATAAATATTGATGTCATGGGTAAACCATGATAAATCATGCTAAATACCATAAGCCAGATCCAAAAGAATAAATACTGTACAATTTCACTTATACGAGGTCCCTAGAGTGTCAGATTCTTAAAGAGAATGTAGGATGGTGGGTGCCAGGGGCTGGGTGGAGGGAGGAATAGGGAGATATTGTTTGATGGGTCCAGAGTTTCAGTTTGGGAGGATGAAAAGTTGCGGAGGTGGATGGTGGCAACAGCTGCACAGCATACTTAATGCCACTGACTGGACATTGAAATGTGCATGAACTGGTAAATTTTATGTATCTTTTACCACAGTAAAACCAATTACAGTCTGGGCATGGTGGCTCACACCTGTAGTCCTAGCACTTTGAGAGGCCAAGGTGGGTGGATTGCTTGAGCCTAGGAGTTCGAGACCAGCCTGAGCGACATGGTGAAATACTGTCTCTATAAAAAGTACAAAAATTAGCCTGGCATGGTGTTGTGCACCTGTAGTCCCAGCTACTCGGAAGGCTGAGGTGGGAGGTCACTTGAGCCTGGGAGGTCAGGCCTGTAGTGAGTGGAGATGGTGCTACTGTACTCCAGCCTGGGCAACAGAATGAGACCTGTCTCAAAAAATTTAAAAAAATCAATTATGAGAGAGAGAAACAGAAATCCTCCACAGAAAAAGTTTTGTGTGTCAGAGTCTGAAAGTGAGGCTTGAGGACCATATCAAATTAGATTTCCTAGCCCTCAGATTGACCCTTATAAACTGGCTTCAGGCATGGAGTCACCTTTACGGTAAGGTCTGACAATATTCTCTTCAGGTAACCCTTCACTGGAGCCAGCACAGGTGCTGAGGTCCCAGGTGGGTGTCCATAACCGTGATCTCAGGGTTCATCATGGACCACGCTGCAGAGCAAAGATGTGGACACCCATTCCTGCAGGTCCCATGCATGGGTCCCGGAAAGTCTTCCCCAGGAAGGGCTTGAGAAAGTTTGGACTCAAGGAGGTCAGAAGATATTCCTGGGGAAGTTCTGGCTAGATTTCCGGCCATGGAGGTGTTGTCCTGAGTATTTCAAAGTCATCTCCCAGACTAGTGGCAAATGGACCTTTCCTCTTGAGACATGTTCACTAGTTCTAAAGGGATTAAACAATGATTCCATTGAACAATGGACTTTTGGGGAGGGCACATTTGGGGTCCCAGTTGGCAGAATATGGCAATTCTATTTGACAGCCTTGGGCCTGCTGTATCCAGATGAAGGTGCTTGATCTCAGGGACAGCTTAGCTATGGACTCTTCAAAAGCAGCAAGTAATGGGTGTTAATGTCCCTCGATGACATGTCCTTGGACCTTAAGAGCGTGAGCCTTGGGAACACACTGGTGTGCCTGCCGGGCCACCCTCAGCGCACAGATGGAGTCTACCCCGAAACAGAAGGCACAGCCCTCCTCTGGAATTCCAACACTTCAGCGTGTGGCTCCCTGCCAGTCTGTACCATGTCAGGTAATATACACAGGATGTACCTCAGCTCGGGGAAGGACAGAAATCCAGAACGGTCTACCAGTCACTCCCTCAACTGGAGGCCTCAGCAGGAGAGATGTAATTGAACTGTCTAAAGATGCTGAGTATTAGGATGTCCATAATGTCTCTAGAAGTGAGGCCAGAAGACTTCTGTCTAATGCTGGGGAACTTGAGAGCAGACCTCGGCTGCCCATCTGCCTCTGGAAGGAGTCGAGACACTGGAGACCTAATTCAGTGTGCAACTAATTTCAGGATTAAAACACAGGAACTGTAACAAGCAGCCACCAACACATCTTGGAACAACTCAGACTGGATCAAGCAGTGGCCAGCTGCCAGGGTGAGGGTGGAGGAGCTTTTGGCAGATAGAGTGTTGCTGGGAACCAGGGACTGCAGGACAGGAGCAAATGGTCAACTGCTGAAGCCTCTCTGTGTCTTGTGCTATGACTGTTTAGGACCTTACCCACTGTTATGGCTAAGTAGTGTCTGACTGCACCCCAGTTCCTATGCTGAAGCCCAAACACCTGGTACCTCCAAATGTGACTGTATTTGGAGATAGGGCCTTTAAAGAGGCGATTAAGTGAAAATGAGGTAATTAGGGTGGGCCCTAGTTCAGTATGGCTGAGGGCCCTTATGAGAAGAGGAGATTAGGACAGAGTCATACGCAAAGGATCAGGAGATGATACAGGGAGAAAATGGCCACCTGCAAGTCAAGGAGAGAGGCCGCTCTGAAAGCACCTCAATCTTGGACTTCCAGCCTCTGGGATTGTCAGAAAATACATTTCTGCTATTTCAGCCTCCCAGTCTGTGGCACTTTGTTCTGACGACCCCAGCACATGAACACACCCAGGCATAAAGTAAGGGAGGAGGATGAAATAGGACAAATAGCATAACCCACAGGACACATCTGCCCACTGGTGAGCCGTCCCTGTGTACACACATGAGGTTGACCAGACAGGAAGGTCAGGGTCACCACCCCTCTGCTGTGGATTGGATGTGGTTGGTTTGTTTCCACCAAAACTCATGTTGAGATTGGATCGCTAATGTGGCAGTGTTGGGTGGTGGGGCCTCGTGAGAGGTGTTTGGGTTTTCCATGCGGATCCTTCATGCATAGGTTGGTGCTATTCTCAAGGAAATCAGTGAGTACCTGCCCTGGGGAGACTACATGAGTTCTCTTGGGAATGGATGAGTTCCTCTGAGAGAGGGTTGTTCAGAGAGCCAGGATTCCCCTGCGACTTTCTCCTCTTCAAACGTGTCCACTTCCCCTTTGATATTCTCCACCATGTTATGACACAGTGTGAAAGCTCTTCCAGAAGTCAGGGCCATGCCCTTGAACTTCTCACCCTGCAAAATCATGAGCTAAACTTTATAGCAACACAAAATGGACTAAAACGCCCCCTTGGAGGGTCTAAGTTGGGGATGGGGCAGTGGCCTGTCTTGGAGGAGAAAGCTCGGCTAGGTGGGTCCAACCTTGCATAGGAGGATGTGTGACGGGGTGGCGGGGCTGAGGCCTTCAGCACAGGGGCAGGCATGGGGCCAGGAGAAGCAACTCCATGTTGGGCAAAGCAAGAAATCCATTCTGCTCTGTGGCTTGGCTGTGTGTCACTGGGGAGACAAGTGGATGGTGTCTCTCAGGCACGGCCCATTGCTGACTGGTAAGGGGGTTGGGGGACGAACCATTCTGGAGGAACAGATTGAGGACAGAGTCCCAGTGCCTCTCTAGTCGAGGGAAACTGGAAAGAAGAAAGTCTTTGTGAGAACACAAAGATTTTCCAAGTTATTCCATCTTCTCACCGACGGACCCCGAAGGCTCCCCCACTGCCCCAGCCGCATTGCTCAATGTAATCATCCACTTCAGTCACAGGGGAAAATGAGGCTGCAATTCACCCGGAATGGAAAGATCAGGTGCATATTTTCAGAGGAATTTTTTCGACTGACAGTGACTTGATAAATAACCATAGGCTAGGAGATGAAGACTGTGTGGATGGGGGCTGGGTGGGGCATGTGCTCCCGTTGGCCTTCCACCCTTCAAAGAATCAGAGGCTGCCCCCCAAGACTCAGCCTCAAGCCGTCCGTCATGCTACTGATTGTCCCTAAGATCAGCTTGTTGTCCACAGTGCACTGAGGCGCTCCTCTGTGCTGCAGACTCCACCCAGCTCTACCACCCACCTTGTGGAGGGAACAAACAGCCCTCTACTGCACGATCCTCTAGAACACAGCAGGAAATCTGCATTTTTTGAACTACTGAGGTATGCAGGGAAAACCCTGATCTCTGCTGGAGGGGCACGAAACAGAGCAGCTCTGTGATTATTCAATGTATATGCTTTTAAAATTATTAATTAAAAAAATTTTTAGATTCAGGGGATACATGTGCAGGTTGGTTACATAGATATATTGCATAATGGTGAGGTTTGGGCTTGTAATAAACCTATCACCCAATCAGTGAAGCTTGTACCCAATAGGTAATTTTTCAACACTCACCCCCTCCCACCCTTCATTTATATACCCATTTCATGGTTTTGGTCCAGCAAAGTCATCCACTAAAAACACCTAGTGACTAACAATGTTAGGCCTAAGTTTTCCACTCTCTTACTCTTTTTCTGGACTTTTTTTAAAAATTCATTTTATGGATATAAAATTTTTATACAGAAATATTAACAAATTTTAAGTGTACAGGTCAATGACTGCTGATATAAATGTATATCTGTATAACCATTACTTTACTCAAGATAACAGAAACAGACATTTTTAAAAGGATGACAGCAGAGAGCTTTCTTTTCTTTACAAATCATTTCTTCCCCCTCATCATCATCCCTCAACATACATGAAAGATTTTCAATAATGTTGGAATGCTCCTGATCGCCCTGGGCACAGGCCAGCAGAAGGCTGCTTTGGGGTCTGGAAGGGTACTGGTGGTCAGTGAGACCACTCAGGGCTCATTGGACACCCCCTATTGCCTGCGGCTCACTCCCCAGAGCTGCCTGAGCAGGGTCTCGAGAACATGTTCCGATGCCATCCCCATGTGCAGCAGGGCAATGCAATTCCACTTTGTAAAGCACATGCTACAGGCTGACTGTGTCTCCCCAAAAGATACACTGGAGTCCCAACCCCCAGTACCTCAGAACGTGACTTTATTTAGAAGTCGCTGCAGGTGTAATTAGTTAAGATGAGGTCATGTTGGAGTAGAATGAACTCATATTGAATGAATCCAATACGACTGATGTCATAATCAGATGGTTGTGCGATGACAAAGACATGGCCACAGAGGTGGAGACTGTGCAAGCCATCGAGTGCCAAGGATGGACAGCCACCCCAGAAGCTGGGAAGAGGCAAGGAAGGGTTCCACCTAGTCTCAGAATGACCAAGGCCTTGGTGACACCTGGATTTGGGACTTCCAGCCTCCAGAACAGTGAGAGAATACACTTCTGCCATTTAAGCCACGTGGGGTATGGGGCTCTGTTGCCACAGCCCTAGGTGATCTGGCAGAACAGCATGCTGCATGCTGAGCCTACACCACTACAATGTCTCACCCTCCACTTTCTCCATCCCATGCCACCAAGGTGACTTTACTGAGTCCTACTCTTTAAAGTTTGTATTATGAAAACAACTAACTGACTTATCAAAGATTTAGATAGAATTTCAAATTACTTATCTTATGGGCCACGCGGTTATGTCCCATGATAGCTATAGAAACAACAACATGAAGATGGCTGAGCTTTATCAGCACTTAGTAGGATTCTTTCTTGCATCATCCCATTTAATTATCCCAACAGCCTTTATTAGGTGGATACGTCATTGTCCCCATTTTACAGGCAAAGAAGCTGAGGCTTTGGGAAGTTAAGTAACTTGCTCGAGGTCAACAGCGGTGAAGTGGATTGCAGTCTGGACACACAATGCCACATGTGGTGTTAGGTGGGCTGATCTCCCTCCAGCTCCACCAAGAATCACTGTGCAAGTGTGGATGAGCTCCTGCCTCCTCCACAGCAACTCAAAGTGTGAAGGTCCTGTTGGACGTGGACGTGGGGAACGTACCACCTTGCTGCAGCTTGGAATATGACCAGAATGAGCAAGTCCATTTCCTGAGTGTGGTGCTTAAAGCCCCACCTCCTGGTAAAGGCAGGCAATGCTCCTTCTGGCTCCGAGGCTCTTTGTTGCGCTAATGAGAAAACCTCAAGTTTGGCCTCTGGTAAAGCACCTCCTAGGGAGGGCCCACCTCCCCGGGGAAGCAGTGAGTGTGCTGGCATGGTATCCCATCAAGACTGCGGGCCCAGACAGGAGCACACAGTGTTGAGGGATTTATGCCTGTGGAATTGCTTGGGAAAGGCTTCTAATCTTAGAACTTTCCTATTCTAGAGCTTTCTAGAATATTCAACTCAGCTTATGCCTTTTACAGTCCCCGGGTATCAGAACTATTTAAGGGATTTGAATGTGACTTGGATGAATTGTGCTATGAACCTGGGTTAGCGACTTCACCTATATCCACAGGTCTGTGCCCTCTGACCCTGACCTCTCCCCAGGGATTCCAGGGATTCCCTGATGGGGGAGGTGTACTTCCCAGGGGTCACTGGTTTTTTGCCCTGTGCATGGGAGTCTTCTGCCTTCCACTTCACTGTGGAAGAGAGGCCATGTATCAGTCTGTTCTCACACTGCTATAAAGAAATGTCTGAGAATGGGTAATTTGCAGGAAAAGAGCTTTAATTGGCTCATGGTTCTGCAGGCTGTAGAGGAAGCATGGCGGCATTAGCTTCTGGGGAGGCCTCAGGAAACCTACAGTCATGGCGGAAGGCAAAGGGGGAGCAGATGTCTCACGTGGCCAGAACAGGAGGAAGAGAGTGGTGGGGGAGGGGCCACACACCTTTAAACAACAGGGATCTCACAAGCACTCACTGTCGTGACGACAGCACCAAGGGGGAAGGTATTAAACTATGAGAACCGCTCCCCCACCATGATCCAATCACCTCCCACCAGGCCCCACTTCCGACATTGGGGATTACAATTTGCCGGGAGATTAGGGCAGGGACATGGATTCAGACCATATCAGGCCATATGAGGGCTGGTGTCTTCTGGCTCAGGGTTAGTGGCCTGAAGTGGCGACCAGATGCCCATAGTCAACCGTTAATTTTCCTTGTCAGCAGAGTACAGTGGAGAAACTGAAAATCCCTTCATCTCATTTTGGCCAATGGTACAGGCTCCTTCTCCAGCACGTTCTCATAAGAACACGGGCAGGGTGAGCTTGCCCCACGCTGGTCCTCTTGTTCCCTTTCCTGGCGGTAGGTTTGTGGAAATGAAGAAAGAGGAGCACGGAAGGAACAGGTCTTGTGTGCGGAGAGCCGCGCACTGTGTGGGTGAGACTGAGCCGCGGGAAGGTGACTGTTTTTTCCTCTTTCCCCTGAACGATGCTTAAAGTTGGGACAAAATTAATAAGACCTACTTTATTTTGCCGCGTTGTGTGAGCTGGGCACATTTTTGTTTCTGTCTACTATGATTTTATTTTTTCGTTTTAGAGACAGCATCTCTCTGTCATGCAGGTTGGAGTGCAGTGGTAGGATCGTGGCTCGCTGCAACCTTGACCTCCTGGGCTCAAGTGATCCTCCCACCTCAGCCCCCTGAGTCCTTGGACTACAGGCATAAGCCCCTGCATCCAGCTCCTATAATTTTTATTATTAAACATTGGGTATGGGGAGGGATAACATGGGGAGAAATGCCAGATACAGTATGCACCGAAAGTAAAATTAAAAAAAACATCGGGTAAGTGAACAGCTACTGTTAAGTAGCCAACAGTTGCCAGAAATCATTAAGCTATGATTTTCCTCATTGCAGATGCTGAGTGCACCTCATTAGAGCAATGTATGGGCACTGACTTACCAATAATGAACCCAGCAGATGGTGTGGAATTTGGGTGATATGCAGGCTGTTTTCAGATAAGTGAAGCAAGGCTGGTTAGATACATTTTTATGTATATGTATATTAGCCAGGCATGGTGGCATGCTTGTAGTCCCAGCTACTCAGGAGGCTGAGGTGGGAGGATCACTTGAGCCCCGGAAGTCAAGGCTGTGGTGAGCTGTGTTCATGCCACTGTCCTCCAGCATAAGAATAACAGATGACAGAGTAAGACCTTGTCTTCAAACAAGGCAAAACAGTGTTCAGCCCCTACTGTGTTCTCAGGCACACAAGGAAGAACTGATTTAGTTCATTTCCCAAATGACTTACATACAGTCTAACTAAGGAATTAGATTAACATTCTAGAAGTAATGATAAACCAGTATTTAAAATTGTGGTATTCTAAACATGATTTATTTAGTCAAGTTATTGTTAGGCTCAGCCAGTACTAAATGAGTTAGGCATGACTCTTGCCACAAAGAGCTAATTTTAATGAGGAAAACAGACACATAATAAAGTTACTGTAATAGAATTTAGCAAGTGTTATTGAAAATTTAGAGGGCTCCCTCCTTTCTTGAGGGATTCAGAGTCACTTCTATTTTGTTAGCTATTTGTAGTATTCCCAATATACAAGTTACTATCATTTGGAAGTGACTTTTTTGTCAGTATCCTTAAGGATATTATAGGTGGAAAAACATTGCCAAAATTTATACTTACTGGCAGAAAAAGGATAATACAAATTTATGATGCCCAGATTTTACCTCTGACTAATTTCAAATATTTTTCTTTTAGGTGGCCACAAGACAGATCAAATATATATCTTCAGGCTTCTTAGCAGGAAAAGAGAAACATTTCACTTACCCAATTTACAGTTTTCTATCAATACAAACAGATTGGCTGCTGTTTGGAAGAAACTCAGCTACTCCAGATGTAGAAATCTCAAAAAGGAAACTTTGTAGGTATGGTGGGAAGAGTGTTAGCCAACCTTTATGAATGCAGTTTTGATCTTCTTGTGTCTCTGTTTTGTAGAGCCCTGAAATGCTAGCTGATGAGTATCTCCAAAGGATAATTGAGTCAGTACAGTTCCATGAAGGGCCAAGTATGCAGGGCTGAACCCAGGGTAATATTTAGAACAGCTAGAGGAATGGGCAGATTCCATGACCCAAGGCAATACTCCAAAAATATTCTTTCTCACAACTGGATTTTTTTTCAAGATGTTTGGGTAAGAAGGAGCACATGATTATATTCTAGGTGAGGAATCTAGAAGGCGAAGTATCTGTGTAGCAGATTAGGTACCAATTCAGAGGGCAAGAAAACGTTTCACTTATTTTGGACATCACATCACCCTCCCAGTGCTCATGTTTGTATAAATGGCTACCTGACTATGGTCCAGGAAGGCCCCGGGAATTCTGCCACCTTGCTTATCAGCTAGTATATGTAGTAGCAACATGTATGGATGCCCGCCTCTTAGCACCCTTACCAGCACTGAATATTTTAATTTTTAAGTGTTTGTCAACCCAGTGAGTGAAAAAGGAATATATATATTTTTAAATGTGCATTTATTTGGCTGATAACGAGGTTGGATATTTTCCATATGCTTTGTTTGCCCATTTTCCTATCTGGAGTCTTACTGTTTTTTTCTTAACAACTGGCATGGGCTTTCTATATATTAAGCGTGTTCATCCCTATTGACCTGGATCTTGAGCCACTCCTTACTGGTAACAAATATAAAACGGCCAGCAGAATCCAGGATGAGTTTTGGAAAGTGTGATGAGTCTAGTTGGTTTAAAGTACTGTAATGTGGCTGGGTGCAGTGGCTCACGCCTGTAATCCCAGCACTTTGGAAGGCTGAGGTGGGCAGATCACCTGAAGCCAGGAGTTTGAGACCAGCCTGGCCAACATGGTGAAACCTTGTCTCTACTAAAAATACAAGAATTAGTCGGGTACGGTGGTGTACACCTGTAGTCCCAGCTACTTAGGAGGCTGAGGATCATGCAGGAGAATTGCTTGAACCTGGGAGGCAGAGGTTGCAATGAGCTGAGGTCATGCCACTGCTCTCTATTCTGAACAACAGAGCAAGACTCCATATAAAACAAAATGAAAAAATACCATAGCGCTCTGATGCTTTAGGCTGGTATCAAAACCCTTTATTTGTAATTCATTTTTAAACCTATCCTTACTTCCCGAAAGGCTTGCAGCAGACAACATAAGCTGCTTTAGTAATAATTTTGGTGTGAGGCAGTCGCAGAGAAGAAATGGGGGCCACAAAACAACATGTAACTTTAGCATGTAATTTGAAAGTATTGAAAAAATAAATTCAGAATTCTTATAGTTTGCAAAGAAGGCATTTCAGTTTGGCATTCTATAAGTGTATGCTCCTGTATGAGTGTGTCCATACATGTTCTGTAGTTTTGTAACAAATCACTTTCCTTAGCCACTAAGGGAAAAAAAGTGTGAAGATTTCAATGACTAAGCTCAGCTACAATACTTTTTTAAATTAAGAAATACTTTCATCGAGGTATAAAATTTACATATAGTGAAATGCACAAGTCTTAGTTATTGAGTTTGGTGAGTTTTGATAAATGCATATATCTACCTTGGCCATACCTTCAAGATATAGAATGTTATCTTCACCTCAGAAATTTCCCTGCTGCCTCTTCCTGGTCCGTCTGCCACTTTGAGTAAAAAATGATCAGATTTCCATCACCATAGACAAGTTTGCCTCTTCCAGAACTCCATATACACATATGGATTCAGATAGTATATACGTAGTGTTCCGTGTCCAGCTCCTGTCACTCAGCCTCATGCTTCTGAGACTTACCCATGTTGTTGTAAGTATTTGTATCTGTGGGTTGCTCCCTTCTGTTGGCAAATAACATTCCATTGTTCTATGTATGTATGATCTTCAATTTGTTGATCCAGCTTCTAGTTGATGAACTTCTGGGCTGTGTCTAATTTTTATTTTTATTTATTTATTTTGAATTTAATTTTATTATTATTATTATTTATATGGAGTCTTGCTCTGTTGCCCAGGCTGGAGTGCAGTGGCGCGGTCTTAGCTCACTGCAACCTCTCCCTTCCCGGTTCAAGCAATTCTCATGTCTTAACCTCCCGAGTAGCTGGGATGAGAGGTCCATACCACCATGACTGGCTAACTTTTGTATTTTTAGTAGAGATGGGGTTTTGCCATTTTGGCCAGGCTAGTCTCCAACTCCTGACTTCAGGTGATCTACCCACTTTGACCACTAACAATGCTGAAAATGAGTGTGAGTCACTGTGCCCACCCCTAATTTTTGTAAATAAAATGGTCATGAGCATTCTTTTTTTGTTTTTTTGTTTTTTTTTTTTTTTTTAGATGGAGTTTTGCTTTGCCTATGCTGGAGTGCAATGGCGCAATCTTGGCTCACTGCAACCTCTGCTTTCCGGGTTCAAGCAATTCTCCTGCCTCAGCCTCCTGAGTAACTGAGATTACAGGCACGCGCCACCATGCCCAGCTAATTTTGTATTTTTAGTAGAGACAAGGTTTCTCCATGTTGGTCAGGCTGATCTCTAACTCCCGACCTCAGGTGATCTGCCCACCTCGGCCTCCCAAAATGCTAAGATTACAGGCGTGAGCCACCACGCCCAGTGGCCGTGAGCATTCTTACACAAGGCTTTTTTGTGGCTATAGGCTTTAATTTCTGATGGATAAATACCTAAGAGTGAAATTTCTGGGTCATTTAATATTTAGGAAACTAACACAATTTCCCCAAGTGGCTGTGTGATTTATACTCCCGCCAGAGCTATATTAGAGTTCTAATCATTCTACATCTTCACAAACATTTGGTGTGAACAACCTTTGTACTCACATTTTAGTGGGTATGAAATGGTATCTCATTACAGTTTTAATTTACCTTCCTCTGATGATTAATGATACTGAATACTTTTTCATGAGCTTCTTGGCCATTTGTGTATCTTCACTTCTAAGGTATTTGTTTAAGACTTTTGTCCATTTCAGACAAAACTATATTGTCTTTTTCAAGTTGTAGGAAGTTTTTACATATTCTGGATACAATCCTTTGTCTGATATGTTTTGCAAGAATTTTCTTGGATTGTGGCTCACCTAGAAATTTTGTGTCTTTGATGAACAGGCATTTTAAATTTTAATAAAGCCCATTTTATCATTTGTTTATAGTGAGTGCTTTTTGTGTCATAAGAAATCTTTGTCTATCTCAGTACCAGGAAGATATTCTCTTGCTCACTCTAGAAGCTTTGTGACTTAGCTTTTATACTCACATCTGTGACCCCCTCAATGTCACTTCTGTGTGCAGTGCGAGGTAGCAGCTGAGGTTCACTTGTGTTGCTGTGAATATTCATCTGCTCTATAAAGACTTGGCTTTCCTCACCGAATTGTTTTGTCACCCTTTTGGAAAGTCATCTTGTCATATGTGTGTGTCATAACTGTACTCATTATTCTATTTCATTAATCTACTTGCCTATTCTTTTGCCAACACAAGCCTGCCTCAGCCTCCCAAAATGCTGGGATTATAGGCATGAGCCACCGCACCCTGCCTGCACTGTCTTAATTACTGCAGCTTTGTAATAAATCTTGAAGTCAAGTGGAGTCTCATACTTTAACTTGAAATCCTCCTTTAATAAGCTATAAGGCTTCAGACATCTAGCCTACATCCCAAATCAGAGATGCCATAAAATACCTATAGGTGTGCATTATCCGTCGTTTATTCTCATATTGAGCTGGGAGCACTGTGACTGCCATGCAGTGACTTGCTATGAATTTACTAAGTATGAGCACACGCTGCTGAACATCTCCCACTCTGCAATAATTTCCAAACTTGTTTCAAGAAAAAACTTTCTGATATGGTGTTCTGGATTTAGAAAATAAAGAGAAAAATGAGATTTAAAAAAGAAGAGGAGAATGGAGATGAGTTTATAGTTTACAGCCTTTACGTCCTAGGCATAGGTGGGGGTTGTGCACCCTGGAGTCACGCTCTCCTTGCTCTGACAAGGGAGTTAGGGCAAGTTACTTAAACCCTGCAAGCTTCACTTTCCACATCTGTAAAATGGGGATAATAGTAAGCACTTAAGAAATGTCCTCGTGACTCCCAGGAGTAAAGAACCGAAGGAATTCTGAGGACTTCCTCTGTAGCTCTGAGTCCAGATGGTGCTCAACCGGAGCAGAGACAGACGGGAATACACACACCTGAAGCGCAGGTGAGCTCTCAGATCAGACAGAGCGAGTCATCGTGAAGTGCTCGTGTATTTTCACCCGTGACTTAATGCGAACTTTCTCTAAGGATGTCCCTGTGAGCAAGATCGTCTGTCCTGGGCAAAGGGCTCTGGCACTGGTTTTCCTCAGGGACCCTTTTTTCAAAGATTCCCAGAGAAAGAGGGGAGAAGAAAGGAAAATTAGTCAGGGTAAGGGTATTTTCCCAAGCCATCAGAGCATGTGAGTCTCTTTAGGCAGACCCCAATCTCCCCCCGGGGGAGTTTGCCCTTCTCCTTTTCTTTACATCCTCACCCTGCCCTGGCACCCGGTGCCACCCCAATCCCCATCCCCTCCCCATCTTCATTCACTATGTTGGCCCAGGCTGCCTTATACCATGCTTGGTTTATATTCTAATTATTTTCTCCCACTGCAAGCTTTAGCCAGTCCTGTAGACATGATATTGGGTGATTCTGGAGGACTCAGAAGGGCATTTATTTATTTTCTTATTCCGATGAGCTATATTAGTTGGGAGTTCTCCTTTTGGAGCTAGTGAGGTCTAGTTTGTCCTCTGTGATGGTCTCTGGGGCGGCAGCATCAGCCCAGGCTCTCCTGCAGGAGGGAGAGCTCGCTGAGCCTCCCCCGGCTCCTCAGTGGAAGGGCTGTCCTGGATTAGGGATGCTTGCCTCCTTCTGAATCACTTCACATCCTCCTCACTGCTCTGCAAGGCACTTGTGCCAGATGAGAAGTCTCCTTCTGGGTAGATTCGTGTGATTGAGGGGAGGCTGGGGGGCTCTGGGAGCTGAAAGCAAAGCCTCCCACATGATGAGTTCTCATCTGCAGCCATGCTCTGTTTGGGCCCTTCCTTTGGGAAGGCTACTTGCACTGCATCCAGTGGGTTTGCTTCCCTGTTTTCATGCCTATATAGATTCTGCCCTTTGTAGCGTTCTCACTGTGCCCCCCACGTGGACCTGACTAGTTGGAAGAAACCAAGCACATGGTGGGGAATATGTCATTTCTCTTTCAGATCTGATGTTTAAGAAACGTATGCTGAGTCTAAAGATTATTACTGGGGACACACCCAACCAATTCCAAGGGGGAGTTGGCTAGCAGAAGCCTGGAGAAGATTCCCTGAGGCTGATGAGGATCTGATCAGCCTGGGAGGGTTCTGTTCTCAGGGTTTTATCTTGGGCTTTTATCTGGCCAGCAAGATCTGAAGCCTCTTTTGCAGCTCCAGAGGGCAGAGGGCAGACCAGTCCCGCTCTGAGACTCTGTCAATCAAACGGATGGGATAAAGAATCACTCATTACTCGGGTCAAGTTTGCAAGTCTAAATTTCTAGCATACCTGAAGTTTTTCTGCTTCTGAATGGTGAACCAAGACCATGTGTCCTAAGCCAGTTGCCTGCCATTCTGCGGTCCTTCTGTTTGTTTCCACTTCTTACTCTGGAGCCGTCTTCTGTGAAAGTGAGTACTCAAGCAACTGACTGTTCCCTCCATCCCTGGAGCCCAGCCCCCTGCCCCCCTGACTTTTCATCTTTCTAACACGGAGGGGAGTGCTGGGCTTTTGTGAGGCATTTAATGGTCATCCCCCCAGAATACAGGCTTGGCATGGAGGACATAGAAGAGTTCCTTCCAGATAAGGAACATATCTTAGGATGTGACATGAATTCTTTAGACTTCCCTGGGTTTAGTGCTGAGTGAAGACACCATGGTACTTTGGGGCTTTAGGGAAAAGCACTGATGGAAGAAAGGAATTCTGCCACTCACTGGTCTGCCAAAGGACTCTCCCTCTTACGGTCTACTTAGGGATTCTTCCATTGTATCCTACTTAGAGGCTCTACTACTTAGGGACCTACCACTGTGCCTACTGCCACTTTTATGGGTCCACTGCGTGGTTGTGGGTAAATATGTTTCCTTCTTCCCTGCTCCCATAAGGCCCTTCGTCAGGCCCTCTTCATTATGGTTCTCTGTTGTTTGATGGGAGAAAGAGGGATGTTGTTTCTCTAGGGAACTTTGGAAGGTTTGACTTGGAGGTGGATGCTAGAACTTCCGCCGGAAGTTGGAGCTCCAAACCCTCGTCTTTCCGAGATTCGGTTGCTTTGTTACCCGCTGTTAGTACACCTCCTTCCCCGCAACTCTGCCCACCTCTCAAGAAGAGAATGATTACTCACAAAGACAAACCAAGCACGGAAATAGCCAACCTATTTGTGGCTTAAATGCAAGCAGTTTTATTTTTACTGTGAGTTGCTGTATTTTCTCTAAGGATAAATCATTATCTGCCACAAATGCGACTCCCTCTCCATCTGTGATGGTTCCTGCTTTGTTAGTGGTGCCAATTAGTCACAAAACAACTGGGGCCTTCTGCCACCCACTCAAGCCGGGGACAAAGAGAGCCACCTCTTTCAGGCTCCCCCAGCCGGCCACCAACCCCTTTGGAGACTTTCTCCCTACCTAGAAGCCATCAGGCCACCCCAGCTTCATGGTGGCTTGCTCTTCATTCACCTTGTGACCATTATCAACTTCCACATTGGGCAGCTTGTTGTCCTCTGCCTGTGGGGACAGACTTCTGTTCTGTTAGACGCTGGAAAAAGCAACTTGGTGAGGCCCTCAGTTCTGTTGACTTACATAATGACGTCGGCGTCCTCCTTCTAGTTGGTCACTGTGCAGGGTTTCACAGCACCCATAAGGACAGGGTGAAATGTTCATAACATCTGGACAGCCCCTGCTCTGAGAAGCAGTGAATGTGGAGCAGAGAGGATCGCTCTGTCCCATCCCATCTCCATCCTGCATTTCCTTCAGGGTCTCTTCCTCCCCTGCTGGGAACCTTCCTGGGCAGCCTGTTCTTTCCCTCCTAATCGTGTTTTCTGCCGTGGTTCTGATCCTTTCCTGCCAGGCGCTCTTTCTTTTCTGCCTTGCAGTTTCAGCTGGTGCCTGTTTCCTTTTAGTTTCTGACCATCCTCTGGGAAACTAAAGTTCTCCAGGAGGCTGACCTTCTTCTTTGGAACATCAGAACCAGGTAATGAGAACACCTTTCCAACTTCAGGATCTGCTGGTCTATTGATTTGCTGAAATCAATAGACCAGCAAATCACCTGTTCTATTGATTTGGTGCTCAGCACTGCCTACCCAGTAGATGCCTGCTGTCTCCAGGGGAAGCTTTCTCCTCTCCCCTTTCTTCCCTCTGGGAGGACTCGAGCTGCTGGTCAGGCTTCCCACAAGAGTGGTTTGGCTCTGCCCTGGGACTATGGTCTTATTGCTTATGAAATCAGTCAGAGGGAAACTTCATCTGTGGGTGCCTATGGCTACGTTCCCACAGAGTCTGAAATTGCCTTCTCACCCGTTTTGATATAATCAGTCCCCAGGGTCCCTTAATAATTTGGCACAGTATCTATGAAGGAATCCCTTTACATAAGAAAAATGCTACCATGAGTGAGGGCTGGGTCTTCAGGTTTGGGGTCTCAGGCTTGGCTACCTGAGATCCAAGAGATCCAGAATTCTGCTCAGCCTTTGGTGCTTCACATTGGGTTCTTTGAAAAATGGGTAACATATTGACCATTTTTGGTTTAAAAAAAAAAAAAAAAAAAAAAGGAAAAGTGCAGAACAGGGATCAGGGAAAAGGAATTTGCCCTTATGTTCCTGACTGCACGGGTGAGAGTCTGCATCTAACAGAAACAGCTGCTCCCAGGAGGAGTCCCCAGACCAGGCTGGGAAGCAGTCTGGGCACGACCAATGGTGCAGACCCTGCCTCCACCCCTGGAACCT
Organism: Callimico goeldii; assembly: GCA_963573925.1. Lineage (NCBI taxonomy): Eukaryota > Metazoa > Chordata > Mammalia > Primates > Cebidae > Callimico > Callimico goeldii. Next base: position 5,485 of record CAUYOR010100351.1, on the reverse strand, counting down.
GCTCCTTGGCTTGCTAGCTTTTCACTGCATCCTATGGGTCTTTTTTTTTTTGAGGCGGAGTTTCGCTCTTGTTACCCAGGCTGGAGTGCAATGGCACGCTCTCGGCTCACCGCAACCTCCGCCTCCTGGGTTCAGGCAATTCTCCTGCCTCAGCCTCTTGAGTAGCTGGGATTACAGGCATGCACCACCATGCCCAGCTAATTTTTTGTATTTTTGGTAGAGATGGGGTTTCACCATGTTGACCAGGATGGTCTTGATCTCTTGACCTCATGATCCACCCGCCTTGGCCTCCCAAAGTGCTGGGATTACAGGCTTGAGCCACCGCACCTGGCCCCTCTATGGGTCTTATACACTACATTGAGCGTGATTGTCTCTGAAACTGGATTGCAGGAAGGGAGCAAATTCTTAACTGTCTAGCCACATATCTCCCACGTGTCCCTCTGGGTCTATACATAGTCTTATCCCATCATTACAACGTGTCAAGGTCATATTATTAGCTCCATTTTACAGGTAAAAAAAACAAGTCTTAGAGAGCTTGGCAGAGGTCACATGAGTAATTAGAAGCCAAGCTGAGAATTTGAGCTGGTTCTGTCTTTCCACCACACATGTGGTTTTGCCCTTCCATGTGGCATTTCTCCAGGTCATCTTTCTCTGTAGCCCTGGCTGGGCTTTGTGGTTCGAGGTGGTCCACTGCCTTGCGTTATCATCAGTTCACATCCCGCTCTGGATTGGCGTGAAGATTTGCACTAGAGTGTGTCACCGAATGATGCCATTGGAAGCTTCTGCTGATAAGCGTGGGACCATCTGCTTGGCACTTCTCAAATATTTTCAGCAGTGGGAGAGCAGCTCTGATTCCTTCCGAGATGAGAGGCTGCAGCCATCCTTCGAGATGTTGGGACTGGAGACCCTGCAGGCTGGCTGGGCATTGATGCCCCACACGCAAAGGGAAAGCCAGCCTGTGGCCACTTCTAACCCTTTCTGAGGAAATGACACCAGGGAGTCCGCGTCCCAGTTTTTCATTGTTCAGCTGTCCTTGACAACCAGAGTAAGATTTCCCCTCTTTAAAAAGCTATTTCCTGGGTAACTGTTTTCTATGCTGGTTTTCTTTTTTCTTTTTTGTTTGTTTGGTGTGTTAGATGTTTGTTGTTGGAATGTGTTGGCAAAATTTCTGTCTCCTCCTGCCTTTGTTTCAGAAAATTTACTTCTTTGCTGAGTTAACTGTTCCTAGGCATTGTCGTTCAACTTCAGGGTTGAAACTTCTGAGTAGCGTTTTCTTTTTTAAGTTGTTGCAGGGGAAAGAGTCTTAGGATCAATTCACGGTTCGAACTGGAGGTTTTCAAGGTTGCTTAATGAAAACTGATGAATGATAAAGAAGTTGAGCTTTGAAAGAGTTGTTCCTGAATTCGATTCCTCTGGAGAAATCACTTGGCTCACAGCTGTTGGGCATCACTGGGGCAAGCTGCACTGGTTTTTCTTAGTTTTTCCTTAGTGGGCACTGGCATCAGTATTAGCTTCTGTTGCTTATGAAGGTCACGTGCAGCACTTTGGTGACAAGGTATCTATTAAAAGCAATCTCCGGCTCGGTCTTGATCTTTGGTCTGAGAATTTTAGCAACACTTCCCAGTCAGAATACTTAGAGAGAATTTGATGAGAGAATGTATAGGGTGTTGTTAGATTGCTGTGGGTGCAGCAATAAAAAGGTGATCACGAGCTGGCCTCTGGCAGAGTGCTGTGGACTGGGCACCACTGGCTTTCTGGGCTGGGTAATTCTTTGCCGTGTGGGCTGTCCTGTGCATTGTAGGATGTTTAGCAGCATCTCTGGCCTCTGCCTGCTGGATACCAGCAGCACACTCCTCTCCATTGTGACAACCAAAAATAGCTCCAGTCATGCCAACCATCCCTTAGGGGACAAAATCACCTTCCTCCCTTGTAGACCAGGGCTCTAAATTGATCCTGCAATATGTTTAGAAAGGGAGTAAGAAGTCTCTGCCTCTCCATGCAGATGGCCCTAGCGCTGGGAAGGTGGGAATGGTGCATTTAGTACCAGGACAGATGTTCCTGCCTGTACATTCCCCTCAGAGCCCTTGCCTGCCATGGAAATTCCATCTCACAAATGGGTTTCTGTTTGTCCGGGTGACTGCACACACACACACACAGGGAAGAATTTGCCCTTTTCTCTGGATCTGCACACCTAGAAAGTCCAGCCTACGGTCAGGCTCTCTTTTAAGTTGCCTGGGAACAACGGGCAGTTTCAGATGGCCCACTCCTCAAACCTGAGTTTTGTTGGCTTTCTCTCTTTCCTTCATTCTCCCTGCCTTCCTCCCCAGCCCCCTCTTTCTTTCTTCTAAGAGTGATGTGCTAGGCTGGGAATCTGGGGCCACGGGAGGACTATACTCAACTGAATGGGAATGTGGAAGGGCTTGTTTGCTTCTGAGGTCTCTAGAGAACACTTGAGCAAGCATAAATGTATGGCATTTAGAACTCTCTGCCGACTCTGAGTCTCCTTGCTTTTTCTGTCAGCTCCCCCATCCATCTGTTCCTCTCACTATCATTGAGAGGTAAATGCAGCCAGCAATCTCAGGTAGACCTGCCAGGACACGGGCTCTGCAAAGCCACATCCTTACACATCTATGGAAACCACCATGCTTGTCTTCCCTGCTTATTGATTCATTCTCTCAGTTTGGCATTTCCATGAGACTCACGGTGGCACTTGTATTTCGTATACCCCAGCCTTTCACAAATACATTAAAATGCCAGTTCTGCGAAGCAGTTGAGGCCCAGTGGAGCTAAGCTCTTTGACATAGGAGTTGCCTGTAGTGGTCAGTTGGACTGAAAGTGCAGCTCCCAGGCCGAGCAGCCGTAGGCACGGGCAGAACAGACGGTGGCCTCTGTGTTCTTCTTTGATCAGTGTCAAACCTCTCTTCTCAAAAGTCTCTTCTGCATTCAGATGCGATACTGCCTACAATTCTTTGAGTTTTGCAGGTGGGTGGTGGGGATTAAGTCCTACTTTCTACCATGGTTAGCCTGGATTGTGGTGGCTTGTTTGAGGTGCTGGAGCCTGAACAGACATGGATCATCCCCATGGGGGCAGCCACGCTGAGGTGAGGGCAGTGGCAGTGGTGGCATGGAAGGGGATGTCAATGCTGGGCAGGGCAGGAGGATATCTGCATGGCGGACACAGGGAACTGGTACTGGGTGCTGGAGCTCCTGCTGGGTGAGGTCTGTGTCTCAGGGTGGGGGGCAGGGGCCAGGAAGTAAAAGGACTTTACAAATTGAGGAGGCCATCTGTGCAGAGGCAGGGGAAGAGCAGTGGCAGACATAGGCAACTGTTCTTAGATGGGTTGATCAAATGAGTAAATGCATAGACGACCATGGAAGCCAGGTTACTCAGAGAAGGGAGTTACAAATATGGAGAGGGAGAAAACGCGAATGAATTCATTGGTAGTGGGTCAAAACTTGAGATATTGGTGTCCATTCATGATTAGATGTATATATTTTCTAAAGATATAAAAAGATACAAGAATGCAGCTGTAGGTGTGTGTATGTACAACTATACATAAATGTATCTATATATGCATATGTTCCTTGGCCCTTCCCCTGAGAGGGCCTGGGAGCAGTGACAGCCTCCTAGCAATGAGCACATTTTGCACCCAGATCTTGGCTTCTAAATGTGATTATTAACTAAAAGGAACCAGGGCTCCTTGGAGAAATGGCTGATTCTAGGCACTGGTGCAGGTGACATACAAGATTATGGTAAAATGTCCAGTTTTTTTTTGTCTTGGAAGGCCAGGCATATTGGAAGAAGTGTGGCCCATCGGGGAAGGTTGGATTTCTGTTTTGGCTCACTGAGGCTGCTGCCACCATGAGAGGCCCAGTTGGAGATACCCGGGGCTGTTGGTTACATGGCTCTGATATGCTGGGGAGATATGTGAGCTAAAGCTGTGCGTTTGGATTTCATCAGCAAGTGGTGATGTTTTGAAATGGTGGGATTGGACAAGACCACCCAAGGACAGTCTGTGGAGTAGGAAGGGAAGAGGGTCGACAATGGAGTCTGCCACCTGGCTAACATGGCAGAACCCCATCTCTACTAAAAATACAAAAAAGTTCACTGGGCATGGTGGTGGGCACCTGTAGTCCCAGCTACTTGGGAGGCTGAAGCAGGAGAATTGCTCGAACCTGGGAGGCGGAGGCTGCAGTGAGCAGAGATGGCTCCACTGCACTCCAGCATGGGCAACAGAGTGAGACCCTGTCTCAAAAAAAAAAAAAAAAAAAAGAATGGATCCTGGTGGAACTCTGAGGCACAAGGGCAGTGTAAGAAGAGATCCAGCGAGGGAGACAGAAGAACTGCAGGAAGGCAGGAGGAGAGCCAGAGGGAAGAAACTGTGAGGCTCTAGCATCATCTCAGAGACAGCAGCAGGGAGACAGGGAGTGAGGTTCCATAGCAACGCTCGTGCGCTAGGGAGGGGCTTGAGCCTGAGATCATATCTCACCCCCTTCTGGAGGATTGACTGAAAGCGCTGCACTGTTGAATGGACTGGCTCACTTCTCTTCTTTGTTCTGATGAAAGGACACGCCTGAATTTCTTCTCCCTCTGACATCAATGATCTTTACCCATAATGGCAAAGTGTGGTGTTCTTCATCTATAGAAGTGTTTATTGATCATGGTGATGGCCACGAGCCACTCAGTTTCACAGAAGAAAGTGAAAACAGAGACAGCATTTCTGAAAAGAACTCATTCCTGTGTGTTTGTGTTGTTTTGGTTATGGGTTTGGTATTGGGTAGATGGTGCTTTAATAAATAAACATCCATTATTTGATAAATCAGATCTGTCCTTTGATAAATAAAAAGAATCCATCTTTTAAGGTTGTTAATAAAGAATTACTGACAATGCAGTTGATTGTGTGGTTGCTTCTGGCGACATAAAAGCCATTAATAAATGTTCCCAAAGTCCTAACAGCCTCACGAATGGGTGTGTGAACTTCACACATAGATAGACTGTTGACAATGAGGTGGTGTGTGTGTATGTTGGGTGGGGCAGGGGAGGGCTAGATATAGCGCCAACTTAGACCTGGGCAATCCAGGCTCTGCTGCTGCCTTTGTTACTAAGTATGTGACCTTGGACTAGTCCTGAGTTAATTTCCTCACCTGGAAAAACAAGGGGGTGGTTTGCAGTGTCTGCATGATTTTTTCAAGCTCTAAATCTTAATGATTAGCAGAGGCTGGTCGGACTTCATCAATAAGGAAGTGTTTTTTTTTTTTTTTTTTTTGAGACGGAGTTTCGCTCTTGTTACCCAGGCTGGAGTGCAATGGCGCGATCTTGGCTCACCGCAACCTCCGCCTCCTTGGTTCAGGCAATTCTCCTGCCTCAGCCTCCTGAGTAGCTGGGATTACAGGCACGTGCCACGTGCCCAGCTAATTTTTTGTATTTTCAGTAGAGACGGGGTTTCACTATGTTGACCAGGATGGTCTCGATCTCTTGACCTTG
>CAUYOR010100347.1:0-17510 GCA_963573925.1 Callimico goeldii | reverse complement strand
CCCCCCACATAACTCACCCACCCCACATACCTCACCCCCCAACACATCTCACCCCCCACACATACCTCGCCCCCTCACATACCTCACCCCCCCACATACCTTACCCCCCGCCACATCTCACCCCTCCCAACATACCTCACCCCCCCACACCGGCCACAGAAAGCACACAGATACCAAACACACAGAGAAACCACACACCATACACAACACACATATACTTCTTTGCACTTCAAAGCAGGTGGACATCAGAGATTGCCTGCGAAGCTGGCCAGTGCTCCAGGGAGGGCTGGATCATCTCTCACACAAAGCAGTCAGGACCTTTGAAGACAGAGGCCTGGGCTTCTGGCTGTTTTCCTGCCATTTCTCAACAAAGGGAACTGCTGCCAGGTCTGTGGAAAATTACTGGTTCTTCTGTTTTGTGTTATTGGCTTTCAACGTGATACACCTAAGCTGCCTTTCTAACAGTTATGTGGTACAAGGCTTTTATTTCCCTATGTGTGTTAATAAGGGAGGGGACAGGGTGAGGGCAAGAAGAGGACAATGAAAATGAAATAGCTCAGATCTGAGCATTTGGTAGCTGTTTGGTTTGAAAACAATTAGTTGACTGTCACTCTAATAGGGAATAGAACATTTTTGAGCAGGCATTGAGAAAACATCGGGTCTGAAATGAGAACGGCAAGCTTATCACTAGAGACTTGTGATAAAATGGTCCACCATAATCATTCGTTCATTTGACAAATATTTACTGAGCACCTACTGTGCATTTCTTATACCACAGTCTCCTGCTATAACTCCCACAAGGCACTGCACAGGGCAGGGCACAGCTACCCTTTCCTCTCTTTATCCAAGTTGTTTTCTTTTTTGTGTGTGTGACAGGATTTTTCTCTGCCACCCAGGCTGGAGTGTGGTGGCGAGATCTTGGCTCACTGGAACCTCCGCCTCCCAGGTTCAAGTGAGTCTCTTGCCTCAGCCTCCTGAACTGATATTCTTTTGTGCTTCTCCATTCATAGTCTAAAATATTAAAGCAAAACCTGTTCATTCTAGAAAAACTGAAACCCACTTAAGCACAAAGAGAAAAACAGAATAAAAGTAATCTGTAATAAAATAGAAGTAGCCTCTGTTAACATGGGGTGTAGAACCTTTGTGATTGTGTGTGTGTGTGTGTATATACATATACACACACACAAAATATATATACACACACATATATACACATGCACACCACACACACACATATATGTATGTATGTATGTGTTTTTGAGATGAAATCTCCCTCTCTCACCCAGGCTGGAGTATAGTGGCATGATCTCAACTCACTATAACCTCCACTTCCCAGGTTCAAGTGATTCTCCCACCTCAGCCTCCCAAGTAGCTGGGATTACAGGAACCCACTACCACACCCAGCTAATTTTTGTATTTTTTAGTCGAGACAGGGTTTCACCATGGTGGCCAGGCTGGTCTCAAATTCCTAACTCAGGTGATCTACCCACCTTGGCCTCCCAAAGTGCTACGATTACAGGCATGAGCCACTGTACCTGGCCCTGATTTTATATCTGAAAACACACACACACACACACACACACACACACACACGATTCCTCTTGAATATCTTTTCATAATCTGCTCTTATTGAAGTCAAATTTAGAAACAGTGAAATGAACTCTCTTTGGTAAACAGTGCTATGAATTTGACAAATCCATACAGTTGAGTCATTGCTCCTATGATCTGCAGTCTGATTGTATTTACTTTGCTGTACATTATAAACACATTTCTATGTCACTAAAGGTAGATCTTTTTTTTTTTTTGAGACAAAGTCTCGCTTTGCCACCCAAGCTAGAGTGCAGTGGCACAATCTCAGCTCACTGCAACCTCTACCTTCCAGTTCAAGCGATTCTCCTGCCTTCAGCCTCCGGAGTAGCTGGGACCACAGGTGCGTGCCACCATGCCCAACTAATTTTTGTATTTTTAGTAGAGATGGGGTTACTCAGTGCATGGTATGCTATTGCATAGATGCACGTTAATTCATTTTATCAGTGGAAACTTATCACATACCCTCCAGCCCAGCATTTGTCCTCAGGATGAGAGGATGGAGACACCCTTCTTCTGCCAGTTCACACAACCTTGGAAGCTCAGGAGGAGGTCATTGGCTGCCTTTCTAGGCAAGTTTGTGGGATAAAATCTATTCCAGAAGAATGCTAGGGAGTGGGTGCTCTGATTAAGTGGGGTCCTCCGGCTAATAGAAATTCCTTTCCAGATATTTTCCTTTGTCGTTGGACACCTTTCAGAGCCCACTTTCTTGCTAAGTTGCATATAAACACATCCAATTCATAACCGGTAGAGCCAGAAGTGGTTTCTGAGTACATCAGTTTAGTTTCTTGTAATACAGCACGATGCTTTGTTCAACCACCTGAGATGATCTGGAATCAGGCTGGCCATCCTCACATGGGTCTGTGACCACTGAGGACACTGGGGGAGGAGAGTGGGCACAATCTGTACTGACTCCAGGAGGCAGTTGACTTTGATTCCTTGAATAAAATCTCTGATAAGAACTTGCCCTGCTGTCCTGTGACTCTGTGTTTGGTCATTAAAAAAGCTTTTTAAAATACAACTGTTCCTTCCATTTTCCTTTGTCCCTCTGGACTGGTTCCCTAGCAACTCATCCTCCACGCTGCTACAACAGGCATCTTTAGAGCACAGGTTGGATCAATTCTTTCTTGCTCGAGAATGTCCAGTGGCTCCTCCTCTCCCTCAGGACCAAGGTCAAGCCCCAGACAGATCTTCCATGATCTAGTTCCCTAATATGCTGTAGATTCCTCCCTCTCAACTCCATGGTCACACTCTCTGGCCGCACCGAGCGCTTTTCTTTCCTCTAATATGCCATGCTTTCTTTCACATTCAGGTCTCGGCCCATGCAGTTGCCTCTGCTCAAAACACTTTCCGTAACCTTCTTCGCTTCCCTTCACTCTACTGGTTAACGGTCTTAGTTCTGACATCACCTCCTCTGAAAACATGTTCAAAACCCCCCCTCCCATGCCACCCATAATGCCCTGTGGTGTTCTGCACTTGCACAGTGGAAGGCCTTTACTACTTCAGAGTTGATTGTCTGTTTACTCATCAGTTTCCTACTCTGTACTATAATTCTAAGTGGCAGGGCATCTTCTTGTTCACTCTTGAATTCTCACTGCATTTGACTCTGGGTAGTCACGCAATAAATATTTTTGGATGGCACGTAGCCAATCTGGACTTTTCAGCTCAATATACATGATAAACAGGCAGGCTTTAGGCTATCACTGGCTACCAGCATGTGGACAAATCTTGCAGGAATAGTATAAGATTATGGCACATATTGATTTTCAGTTTTGACTGTTTTCGATGGCCAGGTATAGGTGAAACTGAGTGCAAGATAGAGCCTCAATCTGACAGACCTGAACCCCAAAGTCATTCTAAGAGCCAGGGACAGAATGGTTATTTGATAGATGGGATACATATATCCTGAGGGGTAAAGCAAAGCTGTCTTTGACCCTCTTGTTTTGAGACACGCTACGGGAGCGTCTTTTCATATGCCCATTCTCTACAGAACCAGAAGGGTAAGATGCTATTCTGTTCAGAGAATGACAAGAACTGCGACCTCATAACTGCTAGAAAGAAGGGACAGAAAATATATAAAACTCGTCTAAAACCAAAGACATCACTTTTGGGGGACAAGATCCTGATACTGAACCAGAATCTAGCCAATACTTCTCTTTGATCAACTCATCCTATTGATACACAGGAAGGTTAGCTATTCAGAGGTCATTACTCTGGTGTGTGTGTGTGTGTGTGTGTGTGTGTGTGTGTGCAGCTATTTAAATCTGTGAGTGGGCATTTAACACTTACTTTAAAATTTGCTCAGCATTCGTGGGACACCACTTTTACTCATTTGCTGGGGAGTGGGCACCCTTCTATTCTTTTCCTTTTGGAGGTGATTCTTAGCCTGCTCATGGGCACTGGCTGAACCTAGAGTTGGAGGAAGGTGGGCTGTGTTCACTTCATTCAGGCTCCTGAGGGGACAATCAGCCCTCTTGTGGCCTGGGTCTCAATGGCAGCCAAGGAGCATCCCCCAGGCACGCCCACCAGGTTTGTACCCTTTGGTAGCCACACGATGCTTCCCCAACAGCTGGAGCAGAAAGGCTCCGTGATGTGGGATTCCCTGAGAGTAAATGGCCCTTCCTGCCCCAGAGAGGAGCAGCTTTCAACATTTCACAAGTGGCAGAGCCACTCCCCCACTCTTTTTCTTCTTAATAAAGAAATGTCGTGAGTAAGTCCAGGACCATATAACAGATAAAAGTGGAGCTTCTCTGGTTGAAGCCAGGATAATGGGATGGGAGTGGAGCTGGGAGGGGACAGAGTCCCACCCTCTAGCTACCCTTGCTTTGTGAAGAGGCCGGGAGAGCTACCTGACAGAACTGTACTTTGGATCCTCAGTGAGAAACAGCTCTTACTGCAGGATAGCGCTAAGGACATCGTTCTATACAGCACGCTTTCTAGAAAGATCCTTAGAATAAATTTCTTGTGGGTCTCACTTCCAAAAAATCCTTGTAATTTTCCTTCTTCTTTTTTTTTGTTTTTTGGAGTTCTTGATTTATTATTTTTATCCTATGGAAGCCATGGCTTAATGCGCCTTTTAGCATGGCTGCTAGGAAGCACAGAGCTGATTTCGTAAGCCCCTTCTGGCAGTTTCTCAGGACTGCCCTGCACGTATTTTATGAATTGTAGAAATTAAGTCAGGAATCCATGTGTAATTTCTACTCTATTTTCCTATTGTCCCGAATTTCACTTTGTTTTTTTAAATCTTCTATCTTATACACGTGTGTACATTGCCTCAAGTCCTTTTTAGAGCAAAACAGGATAAAAATAAGCCCATGAATGTGTAAGGGCAACTAAAAACCAACAAACCAATAAACAGCCTCTGCAACCACCGTGTGACCGTGCTCACCTCGTTGGGGTGGAATCCATCCACGGGCTCGATGAGCTGCCAGGGCTGCCCGCCTCTCTTCTGCCACTCCTGTATGACTGCAGGGCACAGAACCAGAGGGTTACAGACACACTCGCACAAGCAACAGCCAGAGTCCAAGGGCAAGGATGTGAGAGCTGCCCAGGCCCTCACAGGCCCAGTTGACCCAGCCACGGCTGCCCCTGAGCTGCTCTCTTGCACTGGGGGCTTTCTGAACAGAAATGATCTTCCCACTGTGTGTGTGTGTGTGTGTGTGTGTGTGTGTGTGTGTGTGCACGTGCGCCTTTTTCTAACTCAGGAAGAGAATACGTGACACTGTTAGATGAATGTGGTTTGTGTAGCAGGGAGGGCAGTGGGAAAAGGTGAGCTCTAAAATATTCAACACCGATGTCATTTTTCAGTGGTGCGGTAGGCGGTGTCACAGGAGGGGAAAATCCAACATTTTGTTAACATCCCCTTTCATGGGTTGCCATTTGCAGACTCTGCCTGCGTGTGTCAAGCACTTGCCTTTCAAAATCATACAGTACGTCAGGAATATAATCACATAAAATTATCTCATCGCCACATTTAGAGGGAATACGGCTGCAGAGAAAATATTATGAGCCCCAAAGTGACGAAAAGCAGTAAAACTGTCCTTCAACAGGGGTGAGAGACCGAGAATGCCAGTCGCTGCAAGGCAGCAGTACAATTAACTCGACGTCGTTCCATCGCACAGTCAGTAAGAACTCCTCAAGGAAACTTCAGATCCTTAGGGAGCCTCTGGAGAGCAGCATCTGAGCTGCTCCCCGGCAAAGTTACGCCCTCACTTCTCCAGCGTCCAGCGATGGGGGCAGGCACAGCTAAGATTCCTCCTCTTCTTTACTCTTCATTCCCCAGTAAACTCAAAAACAGAGGTCTGTGCCCTCTGAATCTCCCTTTCTTATCCCAAAGGAAGGATGGAGATTCTGTTGGGGGCTTTGATTGGACAAGAGGGGCTGAGCTTCCCCAGGCTGAGTCAATACGAGGCTGCTTTTGCAATTAGTCCTAATGTTGCAGCATGCCATCCCCACTTACTACCCAATCCCGGTTCCCCGGGGGTGCTCAAGGTAATGCTGCCCTTCTCAAAGGCCAGGAAAAAAAATTCATGCTAATGTTTTGGAGTCCTACACACTGAATTGGGGTCCCTGCTAGCTGACTCTCTGGTAGAATGACCGCCCCTGAGCCACGGTTTCATATTATGCTTCTGGCTTTTACTGGAGGCTGTAAGAAGAAGCAGCTGTTGGTAAGTTGCCTTTGCATTTCTTGAAAACTCAAACTGAGGACACTGTCCACTGTGTCACGTGCTGCCTGCCACACAGAGACTTGAGGGAGAAGCAGCAGCGTGTTGGTAAATAACTTCTCTCTAAAGAAATGGTGGGCAGAGCTGCACTGATTTTAAATAGCATCACTCTCGTGAAAGTTTATTTGTTCTGCCAAGCCAGCATGCACCTCTCAACAATTTATTTCTTGCCCTTGGCCATAATGTCTTGTAAAGGCACAGAGTTGGAAAAGCTTGCCTGGCCAAGTCTTCAGTTTGCCTGGACTGTTTTATCTGTTTTTTTCAGGCATGACCTTGGAATCCAACCTTTTGCTTGAGGTTCAATTCCAGCTGCCTCATCTTTCCCTCTGCACTTGACCCTCTGAAGCTCCTGTGCATTCAGATTGCCCTCCTGGCTGCGATGCTGGCTTTGCTGGGTCAGGGATGCTGTCCAGTCCATCCCCTGCCATTCCCTGATGCTTCTTTTGGGCTCTTTGTTCTCCCTGTTATCCAGGAAAATGAGCCAATTTCTCCCTTTTGGGTCCTGCTTTTCTATTTTCTAACTCTATGCTGATTCTCTGTCCAAGCTACCTCCAATCTGAACATCCAACAAATTGCCCTTAATGGAGAACCAGGTATCTGGAAAGATTTCTTCAAACGCAGAGCCAGGGTCATCACCACTGAGCCCTCTCAGTTCTCTTTGTCTCTTTGTCTCATCTCTCCTGGCAGTTCCACAGGAGTCTCTCAAAAATCGGCAACGATGCAGAAAGGCCCAGGCCAGGTGAGATGTCAGCCTCCCAGTCCCCTCCGTGACTTCAGAGGTGACATCATCTCCATCCTACTTGTGCTCCTTTTTGCTTCACCAAAGTTCTTGATGAACATTTTGTCCCTTTTCCCTTTATTTCTAGTTGGGTTTCACCTTATGCTGTACAGATGCTAACAGAAGCAAGAAAAGAAAGAATGAAAGAATGAAAGAAAATCCCAACAGGGTGTTGCCAGGACTGAATGCTTGTGTCCCTTCCAAATTCCCATGTTGAAATACTAATCCATAGTATGATTGCATTAGGAGGTGGGGGCCTTTGGGAGGTAATTATGCCATGAGGATGGAGCCCTCATCATGGGATTCATGCCCTTATAAAATGGACCCCAGCTGGGCGTAGTGGCTCATACTTGTAATCCCAGCACTTTGGGAGGCCGATATGGGTGGATCACGAGGTCAGGTGTTCGAGACCAGCTTGGCCAACATAGTAAAACCCCATCACTACTAAGAAAAAAAAAATTAGCCAGGTGTGGTAGCAGGTGCCAGTAATCCCAGCTGCTTGGGAGGCTGAGGTAGGAGAATCTCTTGAACCTGGGAGGCAGAGGTTGCAGTGAACCAAGATAATGCCACTGCACTCCAGCCCGGTTGACAGTGCAAGACTCTGTCAAAACAAAAATGAAAACAAAAACCCAGAGGGCTCCCTCACTCTTTATTTATTTGTTTGTTTAACCATATGAGGATACAATGAGAGGTCAGCAGTCAGCAACACAGAAGGGGGCCCTCACCAGAACCTGACCATGCTGGCATCCTCATTTTAAACTTTCAGCCTCCAGAACTGTGAGAAATAAATTTTTGTTGTTTATAAGCCACCCAGGTTATGGTAATTTATTACAACATTCTGAGATGAGACAGATACTAAAAAATTCCCAGGCCGGGTACAGTGGCTCAAGCCTGTAATCCCAGCACTTTGGGAGGCCGAGGCCGGTGAATCACAAAGTCAAGAGATTGAGACCATCCTGGTCAACATGGTGAAACTCCGTCTCTACTAAAATACAAAAAAATTAGCTGGGCACGGTGGCGTGTGCCTGTAATCCCAGCTACTCAGGGCACTGAGGCAGGAGAATTGCCTGAACCCAGGAGGCAGAGGTTGCAGTGAGCCGAGATCACGCCATTGTACTCCAGCCTGGGTAACAAGAGTGAAACTCTGTCTCAAAAAAAAAAAAAAATTCCCAGGCATGCTAATAAAAGCAGGTCAATGGGAATTGGGCCCAGTCAAGACCTCAGACAGAGCCTGCTAAAAAGTTAGGAAGAGTTGGATGAATAAGACATGAGACACAGTCCTCTTGTAATAAGCAGGTCACAGCAAGCCACGGGCCTGACCTGGAGAACCTGGTGTCACCTGATGCAGTAGGGGTAGGAACCCTCTTCAACACTTTTTGACTCTCAGAGAGTTGAATGACATGTTGAATCAAACCCATGCCTGCGATGGGTAAGAAAACACCTAGAAAAGGGTTATGGTGATCTGGAGCTCTGGAAAATCTAAAGTAGAAAGCAAATTTGAACCTGTTAAGGAAGCAGTTTAAACAAGATCGTGTTCCTTGAGAAGAATGTTTACGAGGAACCTGATATTACCAAGGTGAGATTTGCTGAGACGTGAGTTTCTTAGACTGTGGTTCAATTTTGGCATCTAGGCTTAAAGTAATTTTAGGCTATTTTCATTTTGATTCGCATTTTGTGTGTGTTACTAATTACCGAACTAAAAGCTATGGTCCTTAGAGAAAGAAAGAGAGGTGTTGGTAGATGTCTTCATGGAGCAAGATAATTAATTCAATGATCAGAGTTAGTGATGCAAGTTGAGCATCTCACATCCAAAAAGCCAAAATCCAAAATGCTCTAAAATTAAAAACTTTTTGAGTGCCAACATAATGCTCAAAGGAAATGCCCACTGGAAAATTTTGGATTTTGTACACAGGCTGCTCAACTGGTAAGTATATGTAATGCATATATTCCAAAATTTGAAAACATCCCCCCAAATCCAAAATCTGAAACATTTCTGGTCCCAAGCATTCAGGATAAGGATATTCAACCTATACTGTGTTTTCAAAATGCGAAGAGATGGCCATTCCCTTTTCCTTCCCTTGGAGACTCGAGCAATTCCATAATTGTGGGAATTATGGAAGGAAATCTCAGGGACAAAAACACAAAGAAAGAGAAGGGATATTTACTTGCCAAGATTTGCAGGGGAACAGGAGCACACCCTAGGTTTGGGGGCAGTGGGAGAGGTCCACCTTTTATCATCATGACATAGTCCAGCAATTCTAAATGATGTCAATCATAACACATTCCTCCCTGCTAAGAAATTATTCCTGTTTCCCAGCCCCCGTCCGTTCTCTACATTAGGTGACAACTACAGGGGAATGCAGCCTTTGGAAGAACTTGCTTCCTGTATAAGATAATACAATAGGTGTTAAAAGAAAATTCTCCAAGTTTACTAAGGCTACAATCTGTCTATTTACAGAGGCAAACATCATTTCCCCCCACAGGATCGTTATGTCTGTGAGGGCTATGGGTCATCACATATATGTAGCCATCAGGACAGTAAAATTTAGGGGAGCCTCAGTGACTCACAGGCAAGTGTTTAGAATTTTGTCTGTATCATGACCAATGTCAAAGGCAAGATCCTTTGTTTGTTTATCTCAGGATGAAATTCTGCTTTCTCGGGAGAAATGCAATACCAGACGCTGGTCTTTACGTTTTCCTTAATTGATTTTAAAGTGGGAGGTCCAATCAGAGATAACATGGTAAGTTGGTCAGTTTCCTTTCTATGTAGGACCATAACTTAAAACAGAGCAGTGAGTTCCTATTTGTTGTTCAGAAGATCTGGATTAAATTTCTTGAATGATCCTGGATGATCTGTGGAGATTTGGAGCATAATGTATTTTGTTTTGTTTTCTTCTTCTTAATGTATTTTCTTTATTTGTAAAGTTGAAGAAACTGCTGATGACCAGCTTTTCAAAGATGCAATAGAGAGAGTGGAGGAAGACTCATAAAACACTTGGTAGCTCTTGGGTGAAAAGCAACACTAGCAGATATTTTAAAGAAAATGCTGCATTCTGGTCAGCACCATAAAGTCATTGACTGATTTTACAGACGTATTCATGGTGGCAGGAACCAAGAGCCAGGTTTCCTCCAATTGAGCTGTCTGGGAAGCTGAGGGCAGCTGGAGATATATTTAAACTGTTGGTGTAAAAATGGCTTTGTTAGCCAAGTGGCATTTTCTTTCCTCTGTTGCGGATGTGTGGTGCAGACAAAGAGAAAGAACATCACCTGCTCAAGTTGGCATTTCCTGAAGGGAGGAAAAGTTGCTGCCACTGTTTAGTTCATAGCCAGTTGGAGAATGAGTCAGCAAGAGATAAAAGAGTCTTTGGAGATGAGCAATCATCTTTCAGTGCTGGACTCAGGCTGTCGGGTCTCGTGTCTACCCTCAAGTGACAGGGACCCTCAAATGCAATTTGCTCTGTCACAAGGATGTGAAATTGTGAATTTTAGTATCATGAAAAATGAGAATATTTTTGACACAATAGTCAGCTCACATAAAGTACCAAAATGAGAGAAGAGATTTCCATGGGACTATTAGGACTGCGGACTTAATAAGCGACTCTGTAGGGCTTTAATTTCTGATAGAAAATTACATTTCTTCTTGGTAATGAGATGCATTTCTACCATACCTTCCTCGAAGGAACTCAAAGTACTTCACAGGGATGAATGGAGCTGGGGCATGGGCTGGACCTCAGAAGCGAAGGAGTTGCTTCACACACACTGATGATGGTGGCAGTGGGGATGGCTGCTAACAGTTACTGAGCCCTTACAGCTTAACACGTTTTCTTTTAGTTAATCCTTACATGGGTTAGTTACTTCTATCCTACATACAAGGAAACAAAGGCTGGGTGGTTATTTAATTCACTTGAGGTTACCCAGCTCCTCTGTGTCTGAGCTGGAACACGGTTGTAAATTCTGTGCTCTTTCTATAACCACACGTCGTACCCACATGGGGTGGGTTTCTGGGAAGATGAGCTTCCCAGGCACAGGAGGTGACACAGGGAGATGGGTCTGGGATGGGATTATCCCTCCACCTGCTTTGCAAATGCTAAAATCTTAAGTTAGAAATGTGTTTTGCAGTACCTAACTCTGAGCTTAAGTTGAGACATTACCACAGTTACTGAAAATCAGATAGAAATGCCAGCTCTTTCGGGGGTGGGCATGGTGGCAGCGAGGCATCAAATGCAGGTGCTGTATCAGATGTTCATGGAGACAGGTCCCACAGAGCTCCCACAGTGCCCACTAACTTCCTGAGAAGACGAAGGAGGCCCTGCACCAAAACGATCTTCACATTTCTTTTAAACAAATGGCAGGAGATGACAAAGCAGGAGATTCCTTGAAGTGTTGATGGGCGTCACTAAGAACGGAGAAGTGACTGCGAGCTTCCTGCCACGTTGATGTAGACTGTTCGGTTCAGCTTAACTCAACTTGGTGCTTTTTCACTGCATTTATTATTGCTGTGAGGACAAGAACGGGCAGATGAGGCCCTGCTTCCAAGCATGGCAGTTCACCAGTGGAATTCTGGCCAGTCAAGAATAAAGCTCTTCTCTCTGTCTCCTTCATGGAGATAAGGACTCTTCTGTTTTGTTGACAATTATGTTCCTGGCACCTTCATAGCTCCTGGCACATAGCAGGACTTACAAATCTGATGACTGACCCAGCTCTTAGTCTTAAAGCATTATGGAACTCTGTTTATTAGAATTTATTTTTATGTTTATAGAGATGAGGTCTCTGTCAGCCAGGCTGGAGTTCAGGGATGTGATCACAGCTCACTGAAGCCTCAACCTCCCAGGCTCAAGTGATCCCCCGCTCACTTCAGCCTCCAGAGTAGCTGGGACTACAAGCATGCACCAACATGCCTGGCTAATTAAAAGAAAAAATTGTAGAGATGTTTTTTTTTCTTTCTTTTTTTTGATGGAGTTTCATTCTTGTTGCCCAGGCTGGAGTGCAATGGTGCAATCTTGGCTCACTGCAACCTCCGCCTCCCAGGTTCAAGCTATTCTCCTACCTCAGCCTCTCGAGTAGCTGGGATTATAGGAATGTGCCACCATACCAGGCTAATTTTTGTATTTTAGTAGAGACAGGGTTTCATCATGTTGGCCAGGTTGGTCTCCAACTCCTGACCTTGTGATCTGCCTGCCTCAGTCTCCCAAAGCGCTGGGATTACCGGCATGAGCCACCATGCCCTGCCATAGAGAGAGGAGGTCTTGCAGTGTTGCCCAGGCTGGTCTTGAACTCTTGGATTTGAGCGATCCTCCCACTTCAGCCTCACAAACCATTTGTTAAACTTTGATGGGCATAGAAATGACCTGTGGATTGTGTTCGAATGCAGATTCTGATTAGGTAGGTCTGGAGGGGGGCCTGGAATTCTGCGTTTATAACCAGCTCCTGGGCAGTGTTGATTCTGCTTATCCACAAGCATTCACTGAGTAAGGAAATGGTACCTTTTCTGTGTACCAGGCGTAACATTTAGGAGGATGGCACATTATTTCATAGAATCATCAAAAGGTTTGTTAGGAAGATATGGTATCCCCATTTCCAGGACTGGAAAGGGAATTTAGAAATATTCAGAGAATTGCCTGTAGTCCCAGAGATAATAAATGACAGAGTTAGTGATCACTCTGGAAAATAAAAAAAGCCCCATGTGAGTGTTAGACATTATTATATTTTTAATAACTTTATATTCAAGGTTGATGATGATCAAAGATCACTTGGTGGTGCATTTGTTTACACCAGGAATTCATTAATGAGTCTTTAACTCTGCATTGTAATGAGAGGTTATTTATCAAAATGTCTCTCCCCATGAGGGAAATGTGTATCACCTAGGCAGGAAATCTAGTTAAGGGAGATCAGTCTTGTTGAAAGGATGTTTGGAATTGAACTACTAGAGTCTGCAAGGCAAAACCTGTCAGTGAATGTAATATTTGATAATTCATGATGGCCATCTGCTCCAACCCAGATGCCGGGGATGGGGCATTGGGAGTGTTGGACAGAGATGGTAAAGTCTGGATGAGGAATCTTCCATCTTTCGCCTATACCGTGAAACTCTTCATTAGCATTATCTCATCTGGCAGTCAACGGGGGGCTTTGCTCCGGTATAAAAATTGCTTAGCAATGAAAATGAATCAGGAAGGATTACATTCAATCAGCAATAATTTTTCAGACGCAAGATGTAAAGGGTAAATCAGTCGCTATAGTCATCATGTCTGTTTTTGTGTGGCCACTTAGCAGTGACGCCAGTGTGTGGACAGAATGCTAAAAATGAAACTTTGTAATGTCCTTTCCAGAAAGCTGGGACATGGGTTGATCGCTTTGCCACAGGCAAGTTCTTTGGTCCCTCCCTTAGAGGTTCTGATTAGGTTGGTCATGTATGGGGCCTGGGAATCTGCACTGCTCCTGAGTCTCTGGGTAATCCAGGGCCCACTGTGAGAGGTGCCAGCCTATCTGTCGTTTCTGTCACACCCATCTGTGGCCCACAGGTAACCAGGGCATTTAACCTGGTAAGAACACGTTAGTGAGTGAATTAACCTGTAGGTTGCCAGCCCAAAGCTCTTTCTAACCAGTCACTGGCTCTGTTGCATCAGGGACTGCAAAATGATGGGGAAGTGCAGAGGTGATGCTGAGCCCAACCTTCTCAGGAAGAGCCCCACACTTCATCTTTTTTCAATACCGAGCTATTAATGTATGAGAATAGGCAGGAGTAGCCCTGCCCAATCTGCTGCCTGCTGGCTTATAAAAGCAGCTGCCCCGGCCCTAAACTAGCTGCTACTTTCAACTTCCGGCAATACCCAAACAAAGCCACTTACTTTCATGGAAGGCAAACTCCATGTAGAAAAGATGGAAGTTTGTAAATTTCTCTTTGGCTGCAATTTTTTTCAGTGTGTCGGAGAGTTGCTCTGCTCTCTGAAGACAGAGGAAACGGAGAATTCCGTGAAATCTAGACTTTAGTGAGGTAATTCAGGCAGAACAAAGAAATCCATCTTCCACATCCTACCCCACTTTAATTTCTCCAAGCCATCAGCAGACCGCAGCTCTGCACAATAGAGTTGACTCTATTAACGTACAAACGGCCACTGAACATGTGACAGATGTTAACATTCATCAGGAATGGAATCAGTGTAAATTAGTGATACTAGTTTTTCCACCCTTGGGATTGGCAAGGGTAAGATAACCGTAATGTTGAATGTTGTCATGGGTAGGTGAATGAGAATGTCATTAACTTAACCTGTCTAGAGAGCAATTTGGCAGTATGGATCAAATTCTTAAACACGGACATACTCTTTGGCCCAGTAAGTTTTCTAGGAATTTGTCTTGAGGAAGTAGAGATATTCACAGAGACATACATCTTTAGATACACGACTGTTCATCACGGTGCTATTTATCATAGCATAGATTTGGAAACCATCTAAATGTCCACCACCAAAGGATGAAATAAATCATAATGTATTCACATATATGGACTTTCGAATGGTTACAACATCATGATGTGGAGAAATAATCTATGAACACTGGAAAGCCTGAAAGAATATGTGCATTCTCATACTATGTAGGCAGAAACCAAATATATTGATCTCTGGAAGTGGCAACGGAAAGACATACACATATACTGAATTTGGGTGGTGGAATTTGGGGTGATTTTTGTTATTGTTCTTTATGCTTTTTTTGTGTTCTCGAAGTTCTAAAAAATTAAAATATGCTTTTCATGTAAAAAATATTCAATGAGAAAAAAAAATTCAATGAGTCTTTTTTTTTTTTTTTTGAGACAGGGTTTCCCTCTGTTGCCCAGGCTGGAGTGCAGTGGCGTGATCTCAGCTCACTGCAACCTCTGCCTCCAGGTTCAAGTGCTTCTCATGCCTCAGCCTCTCGAGCAGCTGGGACTACAGGTGCCTGCCATGACACCCAGCTAATTTTTGTATTTTTAGTAGAGTAGGACATTTAGATTAATTTTTGTATTTTTATTTTGTATTTTAGTTTTATGATGTTGGTCAGGCTGGTCTTGAACTCCTGATCTCAAGTGATCTGCCCACCTCTGCCTCCCAAAGTGCTGGGATTACAGGTGTGAGCCACCACGCCCGGCCACAATAAGTCTTTTACAAAGACATTTGTCACCATCTGTGAGAGAAGTGTAAACCATGGTCTTTGAGCAATGGATTCTCTGAGAGAAGAGAGGAAGGTTCTTATTTGCCTCGGGAGAACTTTCGTCATGTGTAGGGGCCAACCGCAACCAGTTCTCTCCACCTCCACAACTATACCTAGGACCAGCTTTAAAACGTGTGTGTGTGTGTGTGTGTGCAGAAGAATGTGTGTATACACATGCACACATTAGAGAGACAGTGGCTGAGAAACACAGTCAGGACAGACCCAGAGGGAGACAGGGTGCACCAGGTTCTCTCCGCTCCCCAAGCACCCAGGAGGTTTTGGAGGCCATTCCCCTGCTGGGATCCCATCCCCAGTGAAAACTCTGCAGCAAACACAGGGAAAGAATGATCAAAGGTGGTATCAAAAGGTCTGTGACAGTCGTACCTCTGAAGTGAGAGTCCTCAACGTCTTGTTGGAAGACATCCAGCCGTGGCAGGGGCTGACCTGAGAGCAGGAAAACACTTTGATTACAGAGGAACAGGACGGGCAAGCGGGCGAAGCAAGTCAGTGAGTGCTCACCTGGAGGCAGTTCAGGAAGGAGTACAGCTGCGCATAGGTCACGTCTTTATTTAGCTGGCCTGGAAAACAGAGGTATGGTAGGTTGAATGCACTCGGCAATAGCAGCATTTAGAGACACCTGGGGGCTTCCCTGCCTCTCTCGTAGAAGGTCGCATTTCCAGGGGGTTGCCCTGATTTTTCATGCAGCATTGCTCTTCAAGAATGCCTGTGCTTTCCCCTTTTCTGAGCCTCTAGAAATTCAGACCCAGACTTGGGGCCTGAATTCCTGAGGAGTTCAATTCCATATAGAGCTCTGAGCACGGGCTAGGATGGGGCTGGGGCAACTGGCCTCATCCGGACTCAGGAAAAAGAAATGCAAGTATCCTACAGCTCAATGGAACCAGGATGCCTTGAACAAAGCCCTTTAAGAATAGCACTTTCTCCCGGCCCTGGCATGAAATGCTCCCTGCATGGGGCATGGGGAACATTCGAGGTGGCAGTTGACCTAATCCCCTTTTCTAGGTTTATGAGGTGCTCAGGCCTGACCAAATTATCCCATGCTGAGGGCCTGGCAGGACATTCTGAAGTTTTGATCACATAGTTCCTGCAGTTTGGTGAACTGGAAGCCTTCAAAAATGCTTGGGTGGCCCACGGGATGGGGAAGGTGGTACCTCATGTCTCCCTTCGAGGCACTAAAGAGCATCCAGTGGATAATTTATTTGGCCCTAATTAGTAGATAGCCCTACCCTTATTTTTTAGTGCAGCTTACAGAGGTACATAATAAAAGGTTCATCTGGTTCATGAACCAGATGAGGGTTCATCCAGTTTTTCTAAACCTCAGCTCTAGTCCCAGAATCTGTGGAGGTGATTTCTTCTCTCTCCCCAACGCTGCCCCACCCGCCTACAGCATATCCACCCCCGCTTAGCAATTCGACTTTCATGCTGTGGCTCACACACAAAAGCCAGGTCTCCCCAGTCTCAGGGGTGAATGACTGACACTGTGTCCATTAACACCCCCCACACTCTTGAAAACGTAAAGGAAGATGATAGTATCTATCTCAGAACGAAGAGAAAGATTGAAGGTGACAGAACACAGTCTTGTTTTTCACTTATACCTCTGATTAGTTAGACTTGAAGATAGATTCATAGAGAAAAAATTTATTATCTCTCTGTGAGGGTGAGTGAGTCCCAGGACGGGAAAGCCGCAGGCTCATTACGGCCACTAAAGTCGCAGTGACCTGCACAGGCTTCTGTATCTTCGCATTTTAGATGAATCCTAAGCCCTTGGCTTTTGTCCTTGCTTTCATTTTATAGACCCGACGCTGATGTCCCCTTTTCCCCCAAATTCCTACTTCTACCCACTGAGGCTTTGTTCCTTCTGTGTGTGTGTGTGTGTGTGTGTGTGTGTGTGGTGTCTGTGTGTGTGTGTGGTGTGTGTGTGGTGTGTGTGTGTATGTGTGTGGTGTGTGTGTGGTGTGTGTGGTGTGTGTGTGGTGTGTGGTATGTGTGTGTGGTGTGTGTGTGGTGTGTGTGTGGTGTGTGTGTATGTGGTGTGTGTGTGGTGTGTGTGTGGTGTGTGTGGTGTCTGTGTGGTGTGTGTGTGGTGTGTGTGGTGTGTATGTGTGTGGTGTGTGGTGTGTGTGTGGTGTGTGTGTGGTGTGTGGTGTGTGGTGTGTGTGTGGTGTGTGTGGTGTGTGTGTGTGGTGTGTGTGTGTGGTGTGTGTGTGTGGTGGGTGTGTGTGTGG
>CAUYOR010100342.1:0-13178 GCA_963573925.1 Callimico goeldii | reverse complement strand
GGATTACAGGCATGCGCCACCACGCCCAGCTAATTTTTTGTATTTTTAGTAGAGACGGGGTTTCACCATGTTGACCAGGTTAGTCTTGATCTGTTGACCTCGTGCTCGTGATCCACCCACCTTGGCCTCCCAAAGTGCTGGGATTACAGGCTTGAGCCACCATGCCCAGTCGTAAAAGCCTTTTTCATATCACATCTAGTTTCAATCCCTTTCCAACATATCAAAGAGGAACCAAAATAGAAAAGACATTATTGAGCAAAATGAGGATATGTTAAATGCAATTGCACTGTCTTAAATGGCCCATGACATATTAACCCAATCATTTAAGTTAATGCATGACCTGATATAGCTATTGAACAGGAAATGATCTCATTTGGTAACATCTGGCCAAAAAGACACAGCTGAAAAAAGGTGTAGTCAACAATTTCCCAATTAGAAACAATTTTCCAGTTAGACCTGGATGAGGTCTGCTGAGTTCCTGAATGTGGGGTTTTTTTACCTTTTTTTTTTTTTGAGACAGGGTCTCACTTTGTCACCCAGGATGGAGTGTAGTGGAATGATCTCAGCTCACTGCAGCCTCAACCTCCCAGATTCAAGTGATCGTCCTGCCTCATCCCACCCCAGGTCCATGGGATTGTGGTGGCACATGGGACTACAGGCATGTGCCACCACACCCGGCTAATTTTTGTATTTTCTGTAGAGACAGGGGTTTTGTCATGTTGCCAAGGCTGGTCTTCAATGCCTAACCTCAAGTGATCTGCCTGCGTCAGTATCCCAAGCACTGGGATTACAGGCATAAGCCACCACAGCCGGCCTTCCTGCATGTGCTCTTACTAGACAACTACCTAGTTCATTTTCTTTTTTATTTGTAATCTTTAAATATATTACTACAATGAACTCTTAAATTGGGATGACCAGTGTACATAGGAAGTAGTAATAAAACTGAAGTTAACGATTAAGGGTATGTATCTTAAAATTTGTGTTTTTGGCCGGGCACGGTGGCTCAAGCCTGTAATCCCAGCACTTTGGGAGGCCGAGGCGGGTGGATCACGAGGTCAAGAAATCAAGACCGTCCTGGTCAACATGGTAAAACCCCGTCTCTACTAAAAATACAAAAAAAAAAATTAGCTGGGCATGGTGGCACGTGCCATTGCACTCCAGCCTGGGTGACAAGAGCGAAACTGCGTCTCAAAAAAAAATTTGTTTTTATTTCCATGAGAATTATAGACAGAATTGCTGGGTTAAATGTGTATTTAATTTTAAAAGTTTTTTTTATCCTCAAATTCATAGGTGAACTTGATTTTCACCTTTTTTCAGAGATTTTCATCTCTTCTAAATTTCATTAATGAGCATTTTATTAATTTCCTACTCTATTTTGTTTTATGGTTTTGTGGGGGTTTTTTTGTTCTTTTTTTTTTTTTTTTGGTTTTTTTTTTTAAGATAGAGTCTTGCTCTGTCACCCAGACTGGAGTGCAACACTGCAACCTCCACTTCCTGGGTCCAAGGAATTCTCCTGGCTTATCCTCCTGAGTAGCTCAGATTATAGGCACGTGCCATCATAGCAGGCTTTTTTTCGTATTTTTTGTAGAGAAGGGGTTTCATCATGTTGGCCAGGCTGGTCTTGACTTCAGGTGATCCGCCCACCTCGGCCTCCCAAAGTGCTGGGATTACAGACAAGAGCCACTACACCCAGCCCTTATTTTTTATTTTTTGTGGCCAAGTTTATGATAAATTTTTGTAACTTGTTAATGACCATTTAGAAAATATATATTTTTTTCTCTGAAGAATGTATAATTCTGTATATATTTATTAAAGCAAATGGGTCAATTGGTTTCTCTATGGTCTCTTATTTTTTGCCTACTAGATCTGTCTAGTTCTGAAACAGGTGTAGTAAAATCCACAAATTTCATTTTTATGTTATCCTTACATTTATAACAATCTTCTGATTTATGTGTTTATCTATTATATTATTTGATGCTAATCTTCACATTAGTATTATTTATTATTATTTTGAGATGGAGTCTTGCTCTGTCACCAGGCTGGAGTGCAGTGGTGCAATCTCAGCTCACTGCAACCTCCACCTCCTGGGTTCAAGCGATTCTTCTGCCTCAGTCTCCTGAGTAGCTGGGACCAAAGGCTCGTGCCACTATACCCAGCTAATTTTTTTATTTTTAGTAGACGGGTTTCACCATGTTGGCCAGGATGGTCTCAATCTCTTGACTCATGATCTGCCCACCTCGGCCTCCCAAAGTGCTGGGATTACAGGTGTGAACCATCGTGCCCAGTCACATATATTATGATTTTGTAGGTACTGTTCTTCTCCCTTTTTAGTTCAGCTTGTCTCACCCTTTCTGATATTAATATTGCCTCTCCTAATTTTTAATTTCTTTATATATCTGTAGTATCACTTTTCCAATTGCTTTAAATATTTATCAATCTGTGTTTCTTGTAAACAATATATTCACTGGGTTCCTTTTTAATCCATTCTGATAGTCTCTGTCTTTTGATAGGAGAATTGAGCTCATTTACACTTAATATAATCACTGATATGCTTCATTTTACTCCTGCTCTCTTGCTTATATTTACTATTAAACTTACTTCATTTTCTTTTTTCCTTTTCTTTGTATATACTGGTAAGATCAAGTTACAGTTTATTCCCTTGTTTCCTCTTATAATTTCAAAATGGTATTATCCTTTCCCACTCCATTAGTGGTTATGTTCTTTTTTAACACACATCATCAAACACATCTTTACTACTTTATTCTTATTAATAGTAAGAATATACTGTTTCCCCACCAAGTTACTCTATTCCTTGATACTTTCTCTCCACCCAATAAGGTAATACTTTTACAATGTTTTTACTTCTTCCTCCCTTTCCTCCAATACCATCTCTTAGGTTTTGCTGAGAAAAAATGCAACTTTTACTCCCAGGCTCTAGTTAAGTGAGTCTCATTTATCTTAAGAGTCTTTATTTAACACATATAGTACACATTTCCAGTGATTTCATCATCATCCAAGTATATTAATATACACACCAATGTATATTACAAAGCTTATTGTTCACTCATCATTTTCCCTTTCTACTTTACCTTCTCATTTCTTGAAGTCTCTATTCTCATTAATTTGTTATTTAGTTAGTCCTCTTTTCATTTTCTTCCGATGGGGATATGCAGATGACAGATTCTTGGAATCCTTTCTGCATCTCTTTCACTCCAGCAGGTGAATGATGCTTGGCTAGAAAGAGACTTCTTCGGTTACTTTCCTTTTCTCTTAACAGGTATAGATATGATTCCACTGTCTGATGACAGTCCAATTCTTTTCCCATTGTAAATAGCTTCTTTCTGTCTGGAATCTTATATATTTTTCTCCTTAACTTTGAGACTCAGGAATTCTGTCAGAGTATGTTTAGCTATATGCCTTTTCTTATCAATCCTGTCTGGAATTTAAAGAACACTTTCAACCTACAAATATAAGGCTTTATTCAGCTCAGGAAATATACTTCTATTAAATCTGGCTTTTCTCTTGTATTCACTCTGGAACTCCAATTCCAGAGTGTCCTTGGATCTGTCCTCCCTTCTTCCAGCAGTTGTATCCATTTAAGAGTTAAAAAAGGCAGAATAGTGCTTTTCCTGATACCATCAGACCATCACAAATACCAACTCAATTATCTGACTATAACATTTGGTACTAGAAGGCAGCCTAAAGAGAAACATAATAAAATATATATAATTTGTACACTGGTTAATTCACTCTAATATCAAGTATAACATTTTCACTATGTTTTAAACTGTAAAAGTAGAGTTAGAATGAATAAGGTCAAGTATTTAATAGCACAAAAGAATGATTACAGTCAACAATAATTTAGTGTACATTTTTAAATAACTAAATAAGTGAATTGTTTGTAACACAAAGAAAGGATAAATGCTTGAGGGGATGGATATCCCATTTACCCTAATGTGATTATATGCATTGCATGCCTGTATCAAAAATACCTCATGTACTCCATAAATGTATACACCTACTAAGTACCCACAAAATTTTAAAATAAAAAGTACATCTATTAAATACACACACACACACACACACACACACACACACACACTTTTTCGGGGGGAAGGAGTTTTGCTCTTGTTGCCCAGGCTGGAGTGCAATGGTACAATCTTGGCTCACCACAACCTCTGCCTCCCAGGTTCAAGCGATTCTCCTGCCTCAGCCTCCCAAGTAGCTGGGATTACAGGCATGCACCACCATACCAGCTAATTTTGTATATTTAGTAGAGGCAGGGTTTTTCCATGTTGGTCAGGCTGGTGTCAAACTCCCAACCTCAGGTGATCTGCCTGCCTTGGCCTCCCAAAGCGTTGGGATTATAGGTGTGAGCCACCGCACCCAGCCAATTATCTGTATTTTTTAATGGCTTTCTAATAGTAATATATGTAGTTTTAAAACAATAACTGTTCAGACAATGAAGGCAAAATCTCAGTCTCTTACCTCTGACCCCACAGGCCTATCACACAAGATAACTTGCTGTTCACAGTTATTTACAGAATCCTTCAGAAATTCTGTGTGTGAAAAAGGGGAAAACTTATTACTGTGGGAGTATTCATAACTTTCTTCCTCCTGCCTACAAAAAAAAAATGCCAGTATTTGCACTCTGACTGCTTCCCACTGGCTATACCCCCTCCTTCCATGGTCTTAGTGTGTAGATAAAATAAATGGGAGGGAGGTGTGTTCTATGAGAAGAACCAAGGAAGCTGAGATGAGAGATTTATATCCAACAGGTGCAGAATTATTCACTACAGGCAGAAGAAAACAGAAAGAAAATGGGAAGGGATATAGGTAAGGCCTAGCAGTGGTAGAAATGTCAGGGAGGGTTTTGGTAAAAGGAGGAGAGGAAGAAATACAGAGACAGAGGCTTTGGGGTATATATGGAATATGAGAGTGGGAGACAGAATATGTAGGAAAAACCAACTTCAACTTGTGCTACATAAAACACAAATGTTTCCTATAAGTTCTTTGAGAAATACTGACTTCTGAACATGAAATCCTCTGAAGCTGAATCATAAGGGGCCTAGAAGCTATTCTATTCACTCTGTGTGTGGGTTGCATTTATACATATATATACACACACATATATGTACATAGAGAGATGTATAGTAGTATATCAGTGGATCTATCTACACATATCCTTTCAAAAAACACACTAATGGATCATACTGTGAGTACCCTTTTGCACCTTCCTTCTTTATCCCCTTAAAAGTATAGGTGGTGGCTCACACCTATAATCCCAGCACTCTGGGAGACTGAGGCAGATGGAGCACTTGAGGCCAGGAGTTCAAGATCAGCCTGGCCAACATGGCAGAACCCCATCTCTACTATAAATACAAAAATTAGCCAGAAGTGGTGGCGCGCACCTGTAGTTCCAGCTACTCGGGAGGCTGAGCCCAGGAACAAAAGTTGCAGTGGGCTGTGATCGCACCACTGCACTCCAGCCTGGGTGACAGAGCAAGTCAAAAAGAAAAAGTACAGATTGATTTTTAACCTATTTCCAAAAAAAGATTTGAGTTAGCTTACAACAAAATCACAAAAATGTGACCTAAAACTATTAACAGGACTCTAAGGACAGGAACCAAGAAATATAAGGGACAAGGGAGAAACTACATTCAGATATTCTAACTAATGATTTCATGAAGGTAATATAAAATTCATAAGATACTTTAAAAATAGATTCCTATGTAACCCACTGCCAAAAATTATTTTTGAAAGAAAAAATTTATTTTACTTAAGAAAGGACAGAACAATGAAAAGAAAATCATAGCCCAGAGCTTAAGACAGTAAACTCTTCTTATTCTACAACTCAGCAAAGAGATCAGCAGTCTTCAGAGTAACAGCAAAGGAATCAGCAGTTGCCTTTGTTTCTAAAAATAGGGAAAAGGCAATAATCTGAAGTAATGGGTAATTTGTAAGTCTATTTTGTTGGTTTTCATAAATTCAGGTGGATTAAATAAACAGGCAACAAGCAACTTCAAACAAAACAGTGAGATCCCACTGCTGCAGAAAACTGTTTCAGAAAGACCTAGGAAACTCCATTTCTCACGACCATCTCCTTGCGGCCCCTCCCAGTGACCCTATCCATCTCGTCTCTCCAGTCTGGACAAGGCAGCAGATTAAAACAGAATAATCTATAAATCTTTCTTCAACGTGGGGCTGTATTGAGTCAGATCCTATCAGTGTGAAGAATGGGGACCATGCAAATAAAGAAAACATGTTTAATTCACCCAGACTTACAGCTGACTGGCTTTCAATCTTCCTCTCTACTGCACTGCCTATCACTTTCGTAGTTAATATGTACACAAAGTGGATGATCCAGTAATTTGCTATCAATTCTGTGACCTTCTCCACTCTGACGACCATCATTCATCTCCATGCTCAGCCACAAATCAAACTCCATTAGGAACAAACGCCCACATCCGAATATCCTGAACTCTGAAGCTCTCCCCCTTCCTACCTCCTTCCACTTTCCCTCCCCCTCAAACTTTCTGAATCTGTTCTTACCTCAACTATACCTTCACTACTCACCTCCACTATCCCAGTCGATTGGCCCCCTCTGGATTCCACTTGACTCCTTACCAGCCTGTATCTCACAGTCGAGTTTTTCAATCTTACACACATAGCATCCTGAATTTTGTCTTCTTTCCTTCCCACACTGACCCCTTCTCATACCTGTCTGCCAATCACTACCTCTGCTGAAACCAACTGATATCTCCATTTCTCCTCTCTGATTCCTGAGAATTGCAGGAGAAAAGTCACTTAAGGGATAAAGAAAGTACTAGGTGCTTAGAACATGGACATCTCGGTCTGAAACTTGGCTCTGCTATTACTAGTTGAGAAAGTTTTGGCAACTTCTATAATCTCTCTGAACATGTCTCCTAGTCTGTAAAATGGGGTACATCAAGTCATTAGGATGCTTTCAGCTGTAACACAAAACCCAAACAAAGGTAACTTGTTGTCTTCCATAACAAGGTCACTAAAGGTCAGTTCCAGGGTTAATTCAGGGGCTCAAGGAGGTCATCAAGAACAGAGGATTTTTCTTCTTACACATACACTCACCATCCTTAGCACTTTGGCTTGGGCCTCAGGTTTGTCTCTTCATGGTTTCAACAAGGCAACTGCAATTCTAGACATCACATACAGACACAGAGTCTCACTGAAGAAGAGTGTGTTTCTCCCTATGTGTTTCTCTGTATTCATGAGGAAAACTTTTCCTGGAACCATTCTAGCAGAACTCTCATTGGCATGATCATATATCCATCCTTTAGTCAGTGGCAAAGGGAAATGACATTGCCATGATGGGCTTTTCCACCAATCAAAATTCACCTGCAGGAGCTACAGAGGGGTTGATCTTCTCTGAGCACACTGCCACCAGATAACCGAACAAAAAGAGCTGTGATAGAAAGAATACCTGTTGGGTAGGACACCAATGTCTGCCATGCGGACAGTAATACCTACCCAGTGGGTGGTTATGACTATACTGGGTACATTTGCAAAGTACCTAGTGGTGCCTAGTACATAGTAGACATAACGGCTTCCAAATACATACACAAATTCTTTGACATTGTATCCTTCAAAAGGTAGAGCTAATTCTACTATGCTTCAAAGTTAGCTGAATTTAGTGGCTTAGTTCTCACAGACAGAATCTGGCAGATAACTGCAAAACACTTCTAATAATAAGTCAAAAAAGGTATTGTTTGTTTTGCTCACATGGATTACCTATTCAGCCACCTTGTTTTAAGGACACTCGAGCAGCCTTTGGAGAGACCCGCATGGGGTCCTCTCCCCTGGATTTTGAGAACTTTAGACTTGGACTGAGAGAAAGCATCAGCTTCCCTGGCTCTGAGGCCTTCAGACTTGTACTGGGCCATGCTACTGGCTTCTCTGGTTCTCCAGCTTGCAGGCGGCCTGGAGTGGAACTTCTCAGCCTCTGTAATTGCAGGAACCAATTCTCCTAATAAATCCCCTATCTATCTCCTATTTATTCTGGAGAACCTAATATATACACCAATAAGCTACATTAAATAATAATGTATATTACTTGCCATTGAGTAAAATCAATGCTCCTGAAATATATCCTAAGTTTATCTTGGACTTGGACTTGGGGTACTCCCTGGCAGATCTCTAAATACTTCAGTTGACATGCAATGCTTTTGCGACTAATGTCAAGCCATTTTATTTCTATACCTGGTTTGACAAGTACCATCAGTGTAGCAAATATGAACATTTGATATTCATCCTCCAGCTCTGTTTCTTCTTCTCCTTTGAGATGGAGTCTTGCTCTGACACCCAGGCTGGAGTGCAGTGGTGCGATCTCAGCTAACCACAACCTCTGACTCCCGGGTTCAAGCAATTCTTCTGCCTCAGCCTCTTGAGTAGCTAGGATTACAGGCACGTGCCACCACACCTGCTAATTTTTGTATTTTTAGTAGAGACAGGGTTTCACCATGTTGGCCAGGCTGGTCTCAAACTCCTGACCTCAAGTGATCTGGCTGCCTTGGCCTCCCAAAGTGTTGGAATATACATGTGAGCCATCACAGCCAGCCCCAGTTCTACTTCTAATAAGCCTTTCTGTAAAGTGTAAAACAACATTTCCCAGATCTTTCTTAAAAGTAAAATTCTATATATGTTAGAATACATTAGTTTCTACCAATTAGATACAGTCCAATGAGATTTGGAAGGCAAAAGTAAGGTAGAGGCCATCTACCCACTGGTATAACTCATTCTGCTTAAAAGGCAAATGGTAGAGATGTCAGGTTTTCTACAACACTTTTCTGGTGCATAGTCACCAGCTCTGAAAAAGATAAGAGATAGTTGTGGCAATAGTGCCATGGTGGCCTCCTGATTGATGACCTTTAAATTACAGCAGAGGTAGCAGCTACTATGCAGGTTAATTCTGCAGCATTCTGGAATTCATCCCCAAAGCCAGATCTAGAATCCACTTCTCCAGCTCTTCCACCAAATTTTTAAAAATGCTTTTTTCTTTTCGAGATGGAGTCTTGCTCTGTCACCCAGGCTAGAATACAATCTCAGCTCATGGCAACCTCTATCTCCTGGGTTCAAACGATTCTCCTGCCACAGCCCCCTGAGTAGCTGGGATTACAGGCACTCGCCACCACGCCTGGCTAATTTTTTTTTTTTTAGTAGAGACGGTGTTCCACCATCTTGGCCAGGCTGGCCTCGAACTCCTGACCCTGTGATCCACCGCATCCGGCCTAAAAATGCTTTTTTACAGAGCTTTGCATATATTCAAAAGTAGACATTCTAGTATAATAAACACCCATCTTTCCCAATTACAAACTTATGGGCAATCTTGTTTCCTAAGTACCCCACACCCATTTCCTTCATTTTATTTTGAAGTAAATCACTGACATCGTATTATTTTACATATGTATTTCAGCACATTTCTCTTTTTTAAAAAGAGATCCTTTTTAAAATACAGCCACATCATCCCTAAAAAACAATTGTTCTTTAATTATCGAGTCAATGTTCACATTGCCAACTGTCAGTCTGACTGTCAACTAGTACCTAAAAAAGGTCTACAAATTGCAACTGGTATATGCTTCTTATGTCTCAATGCGTAAGTTCTCCCTCCACCTGTGTAGTTTTATTTTATCTGAAACTTAGAGAAACTGTGTTGTCAGTTTCCCAGTCTATCCTGGTAACTGCATCCCAATGGTGATGTCTGACATATTCCTCTTTCCTCTGTAATCCCAATAAATGGGTTGTTGGATCTGCAGCCTTGATCAGAACTAATTCTCCAAGATGAGGGTGGATTCTCCCTGAGAAAATTTGCATTTGCATTTGCCAGGCAGCTAATGACCAGGACCTCTACCAATTCAATTCTCTGCTTGTTTTTTTTTTAATTACTCTAGGTGTTATGAATTTGGGCTGTTATTCTGTGAGGGCCTGTAGTGATTTTAACTTGTCAGGATTGACTGATTTTTTGACCTCTTCTGCTCATGCCAAGACAATATTCCTTGCAGGCCTTCTGGGGGTCGGAAGGAGGGCGAAATTATTTTATTCATCCCCATCCCCACTGAGGACAAAGCTCTGTAGGGTGTTAGCTTTATGGAGTGTCTTAAAGTCTGCTGCCCTTTGTCATCTGTCCCTCCACCCCAAAACTGAGAACTGAAACTCAACATGAGTCAGGAGCAGAGGCACCATTTGCAAAAGTGCGTCTAATATTTTCACTTAGATTTCTGACCTAAGCCCCTTTTATCCTAACAACTATGCAGTGTTTTTAGTGTGTGTTTAATAATTTCATTCAGAATCTTTGTTTCCCCAACTCTCCCAGTCTGAATTTTCTAACTAAGAAATGTGTGTGAAATAAAGATGTTCCTGAACTTACAATGGGGTCACTTATGTAATAAACTCACTATAAGTTGAAAATATTGTAAGTGGAAAATGCATCCAATACCCCTAAGATACGGAACATCATAGTTTAGCCTAGCCTACCTTAAATGTGCTTAGAAAAGTTAATGTTAGCGTGGCTGATTCCGCTGCCCATCACAGTAGAGTATCACACTGCAGATCACTAGCCCATCACTAGTGCAAAAAAAAAAAATCAACATTGAAACTTTGAAGGATGGTTTCTACTAAATGCATATGGCATTCACACCATTATAAAATTGAAAAATAAGTCAAACCATCCTAAGTGGCGGACATCTGTATATATATCCTGTATTAAATAGGGCAGGCTGATGCAGCAATGCCAAGAACATGCTTGGACCAATGTACTTCCTGCCATTAGCACTTATTAAGCTAGTCCGTGTCATTTAGTTCTTTTCTATTTGAGGCTAGAACAGGATCATATAGAGCAATCCTCCCCGCATAAAATTCCCAAGCCAGGCATGGTTGTTCACACCTGTAATCACAGCACTTTGGGAGGCCAAGGCAGGTGGATCATCTAAGGTCAGAAGTTCAAGACTAGCCTGGCCAACATGGTGAAACCCCATCTCTACTAAAAATACAAAAATGAGCTGGGCATGGTAGTGGGTGCCTGTAATCACAGCTACACAGGAGACTGTACCACTGTACTCCAGCCTGGGTGACAGAGTGAAAATCCATCTCCAAAAAAAAAAGCAAAACTGTGGTTTTCTTTCTTTGATTCCTAACACTCAGAAGTCATCAACAAAGACCTGTTGAAGGACTGTATCAAGAACTGATTTTCACATTATTTGCATATAATGATTAAAAAAATGATGTGGCAGAGACAGCTATTCATTCTTCTAATATCCATTCTCTTTCCTCCAAAAGAATACCAAATTGCAACAGAACATGGCAGTCTGAAAAAAATAATTTCCCAGCCTCCCTTGCAGCTAGACATGACATGACTAGCTTCTGGCCAATAGGCTATAAGTAGTAGTATCCTATGGCAGCCTCCAAATATCTTTACGACCACTGGCGTTTGCCTTTTGCTCCCTTTTTCTTTGTCTTTCCTTCAGTAGAACATAGATTTGAGAGTTAGAGATGTAGCCAGCCACCCTGGTCTATCTTGGGTATGGCAGAATGGTGAACTTTCCTAGAATCCCAAAAGCTTCATGAAAAAGAAGATTCCCACAGTCCTGGAGTTTATATCTCTGGGATTTTATAGGAAGAAAAAAATAAACTTTTTACCTTTGGCCACTAGTAATTTGGATTTTTCCAAAGTACCAGCTTTCATATAAAGAAAGAAAGCAGATTCATAGATGTCAGGTTTTCAAAAAAACATACTGTTGAGCCACAATTCTCTAGAGAGGACAGTAGAATATTATCTCTTTATAACTAATATTCTTTCTTAGCACAAATGCAGCTGCTCTACATTGGGAGTCAGAGAAGCTAAAGTTATACCTTTGACACTAAACAGCAAACCAGTTAACTTCTCTATGTGGCTTTATTCATTAAATTGGGATAGCACTACCTATGTAATAAAATTCTCTTGAGATTTAAAATATAACATATACAAAAGTATCACAGAATAAGTCACTATACACACAGCAGTTGATAAGAATAATTATAACCCTGGATAAAAGCTCTATCACATTTACACTGTAACCCCAATAACAAGTGCTCTAAATGTTTGTTGGATAAATATGTTTAAGTCCTTGTGAAATGAGTGAATTATTCTGCTTTGGACTCAAATATAAAGTCCAAAGGTCATTAATATTATTTAAAGCATTACTTGAGTCTCTAAGAGATTTTTTTTTGAGATGTAGTTTTGCTCTTGTTGCTCAGGCTGGAGTGCAATGGCGTGATCTCGGCTCACTGCAACCTCCGCCTCCTGAGTAGCTCGGATTACAGCATGCACTACCACACCCAGCTAATTCTGTATTTTCATTAGAGGTGGGGTTTCTCCATGTTAGTCAGGCTGGTCTTAAACTCTTGCCCTCAGGTGATCCACCCACCTCAGCCTCCCAAAGTGCTGGGATTACAGGCATGAGCCACCACCCCGAGCCTTTTTTTTTTGTTTTTCTTTCTTGAGAAGCAGTTTTGCTCTGTTGCCCAGGCTGGAGTTCAGTGGCAGTCTCGGCTCATTGTAACCTCCACCTCCCAGGCTCAAGCAATTCTTGTGCCTCAGCCTACCAAAAAGCTGGGATAACAGGTGTGAGCCACCAGCCTGGCCAATTTTTTTGTATTTTTTGTAGAGAGAGAGTTTCACCATGTTGGCCAGGCTGGTCTTAAACTCCTGACCTCAAGCAACCTGCCTGTCTCAGCCTCCCAAAGTGCTGGGATTACAAGCATGAGCTACCACACCTGGCCACTAAGAGATATAATTCTTAATTTTTATGTCTGTCAAAAGATACAGGGTCTGAAGAGACAAGCCATAGCCAATCCATTTATCAGGTTCAAAAGTGCTACAGAAAATAAACTAGAAGAAAAGTTGTGGTATAGAAATAAAATTTTTATGGCACTTTACCCTGAAATTACAAAGTTACACATAAAAATATTTAAAAATATTTAAACCACTAACCCTAATACACCAAATGAAGGATTTCCTCACACTGGACTGTGGCTAAAGTACTTTATTAAATTAAGCATGTAATTTGCAAATGGCTTCATAAGAAATTTTAAAAGCAAAGTTATAAAACATTTTCAATTTAAAAAGTACAGAGTTAACAGCAAAATCACAGTTTCTTCACAGTACAAAT
>CAUYOR010100341.1:0-13126 GCA_963573925.1 Callimico goeldii | reverse complement strand
TTGTTACCCAGGCTGGAGTGCAATGGCGCGATCTCGGCTCACCGCAACCTCCGCCTCCTGGGTTCAGGCAATTCTCCTGCCTCAGCCTCCTGAGTAGCTGGGATTACAGGCACACGCCACCATGCCCAGCTAATTTTTTTTTTGTATTTTTAGCAGAGACGGGGTTTTACCATGTTGACCAGGATGGTCTCGATCTCTTGACCTCGTGATCCACCCGCCTCGGCCTCCCAAAGTGCTGGGAAGGTATCAGTTTTTAATATATGGTTACAACTTCGACATCCACAGTTGGGTCTGGTCACTTGTTAAGTTGTACCCAGAACTTAGGGCTTTCTCATTCTCTGCTTTCCTTATCAAGGCAATCTTTTCAATACCAAACAAATTAGAAAGGATACAATCAGCTAACTTACATGAACATACTAACAGACGGGACAACGTTCTCCAAGGTCTGGAAGAGGAGAGCGGAGAACTCACTGTTGCCTGCTCAAGCCTATCTACCAGGAAGGGCAACTCCAGATGCTGTGGGCCCCTTGCCAGTTAGGAACTCATGGTACTGATCTGTTTGTTGGGCAGATAATAGTTGGATGAGAGTGTTACAATCATTTGTCACCTCTCATGACGCTTGCCAGATGAAATTCTGATTTTATTTCCCAAGAGAATGCACTGACAAATTAATAATCTGACCTTTAAAGGGGTGATATTTCTTGGTGTTAGTCAACAAGGGGCCATTCTGTTTTGTTGGGCAGATAAAATACCTTTCACTCTCTGAGGGGTTAGCTAGAGTGCATGGGGATTTCTCCAATGCTTTGCTTTTGGTTGGAAAAGAAAACATTTGAATTTCAAAGCAGCACTTCTCCTAATTCCTACTGAACTCAAAAGCTTTAGTGGTTGAGTGATCCCACTGGTAACAAATACTAGGAGGGCCAGAGTCCTTTTGGGTCCTGTCCTTAAGCTCCTGTTCTCTCCTCCTCTCAGGCCCTATCTGCACCATGCAAATCCAGCACCTCTTCTCACAAGCTGGGCTAAAGGCAGAATGCAATACTGTGACTGAGCCTGGGAATGAGGCAATTTACAAGTGGAACATGCCCCTGGAAATATAATTTTATGATCATAATATTTTCATTCTTGACAGTTGCAAAGTTAAATACCAGAGCCAAAAAAAGTGAAGCACAATTTTGAGGGTATGTTTTCCTAATTCCATCTTCAAAGGAAGCACAAGCCTAGGGTTCAAAATCATGATGATGCACTATTATGCCACATAACAATACACAGATCCAATCATTTTACCAGATAACTGGCAACAGAAAGCACTGACAGGACGTTTGGGACTTCGGTTCAACAGGAAGGTGGGTTTTAAACTAAACCATATTTATTATCGCTGTGTCATTTGCTTTTATAACATGAGGGTGATGGTAATTCTGCTCTTCTGCCAATAAATCTAAAAATTAACTTAAAATGTAGTCTAAATACTTGGCACACTTTAGAAGAAAGATTTTTTTAATTAAGAAAGTCATATTAGTCATTATATAAATGGGTTATGTTAGTCCTGTAAAATTGAATCTGTGGTGGGAAGGAAGTCAGGTTTCAGAACACATATCATATAAAAAGTTATGTTTCTAAATAAAGTGAGTGTGAAAGAATTCAGGATGTATTATCAGGCATCTGAGTTACTGACCTAATAAAGCCCTTTTCCCAAAAGAGATACGGTTTCACTGACAAAGAAGATAAATATGCCTTCTCATATTTTTATTATTTTCTTAACTGTCAAATATAACTCATAGGTAGTTAAGTCGTTCAAAAGGTTAAGTTCTGAGGAAAAATTCTACAAGTGGTTTAAATGAGCCCAGTCAGTTTTGGTTGCATCACGATTTCCTCCATGGAAAAAGTCTCGATGACTTAAAAAGGGTTCCTTGGACATTTAGCTTAGTGTTTTACCCAAAAAGCACGTTAACCAAAAACAAACAAAAAGCCCATAACAAACAAACATTTAAAGATATGTAGACCAGATTAGCGCTCTCGTGATGAAAGTTACGTGGACACACGCCGCCTGCACTACTTTCACCCGCTCCCTTTCCTAGGGTGTGAATTTTATTTGTTACAATAAACTACTTGGCCTAGTTATCCATCCACCCTTCGTTCACCCTCGGCCATGGACATGGCAAGGCGATGGGTAAAAACTAATAAACATGAATTCTCTCTCTTGGAGGTCACTTTCACATGGAAAGATTGCACATGTCAAAAAACGTCATTAACATGATATAAAAATAATACAATATGTAAAGTGGTATCAGAGCATCTAAGACAAAACGATTAAATGTGACGTTTGTTAAATCCCTCTTTGGGAAATAATTTAAGATTGCAGAAAATATTTCTAAGAAATTCCGATGTAAATACCTTTAAAAGTCCCTACTTTTTGGTATTTGGTGTTATAGAGTTTGTGATTTTCCAGATTTTTCATTAAAAGTTAGTACACATAAAACTCTTGGGATAGTAGCTAGTATAGAATAAAATCTATATACATTATTATTATTATCAATATCTTTTGGCGTGAACAAATTCAATTTTTAAAAAATAATCTTGTGTAGTTGTTTGAATACTAGTTAACAGGTGTCTATTGTTTTCTTGAGTTAAATCAGCAGCAGATATTTTGATTGCCTGTGTAAGGGCTTGCGGCTTCTATGGTTTAACCTGAAAAGATCTTCCCAGACCATCTTACATTCTCTGTTCAACTAGATTCTAAAGCCTTAAAATAAAGATCTGAAATTTCATAACTCTGGATTTAAACTCTTCTTCCTTATGTTTATTTTAAAAAGGAAAATTTTAATTCTAGATTGATTACATTTCTCTATGAACGTGACTATACCAAGAGGCTTTTTAAAAAGTTGAGATTAGAAATCGGTTTTTCTTATCTGGATGTGTTGCATTTGAGCTTTACCTACGATTCTGGTAATATTTCTGTGTTATGTAATTGTTAAAGTATAGTGCTTCTCACCAGGAAGACAATCTTTTATTTTTTTAAATAAGAACCTTTTTTAAAAAAACATTTCATGTGTTTTTTCTTCTCCTTTGTTTTATGATTTTAAAAAATTCAGATAAATGGCTGAATTGTCACTTTACCTGTAAATTCAAAGAGCACTTTCTAGTCATGTGTTAGTACCAGCACGGTCCAGGGGAAGGTCTGATTGCTGTAAGTCATTCATTCATTCAGCAAAGACCGACTGAATAGGCAGTATGCTGACCTGTTTGCGGAGGGCCTGTTTCAGCTGTTATTCTAAAGTGAGTTTTCCCTGTAACTGCTGTTCTGCAGAAGCAAACTTCCTTTTTCCATCCTCTTGCCATTCAGCTCTCTCCTGACCTGCCTTTGCCTACGCTTGGCGCAAGCCTGGCGCCCTAGGCACGTCAAACAACACGTCTATTCATACCATAGCAGAGCAACTAAGTGGTTGTATAATTTTCATCTTAACTACCAGTAACGCTATGCTATAAAAATGTTGAAACCTAGATTTTGAGACAGTGAGCAAGTGAAAATACACAGTACTTACTATAGTGCAGGAATACATCTGCCAGATTAAATGTACTTGCTTTGGAAAGTGCTCAAACCCTTCACCAGATGACACAGTCAGCACAAGAGCAGCTGAGGTTATTGCTATCTAATCCCGTTTCCCTTGTTAATGTTAGCACAGAGAACTGGAATAATCAGGTGTGAAGGCATCTTGATAATCTACCAGAAAGGCTCACGTTTCAGCAGCCAAGTGTTGCTTTCTTAAACTTTTGCTGTTTAGTAGTATAAAGTGTAGGCAAACTGTATGAAGTATAAAGATCTAGTATTAAAAAGACCCAATGAAGCAGAAGTCGCTGACTCCTGTCAGTCGGTGGAAGAGGATTTTCTGTGCAGCTGAAGGCTGAATGAAACATGTTCCACCAACTGGGCTGTTCCCTCTGTTGTGTCACCTCGCCAGAGACTCAGAGCCTCCAAGAAACTGGCTGTCCTCAGCTAGAAGCAGGTACAGGGGCTTCAGTTCGGAGGAGACTAGAATGAATATTTATACTACGAAATCGTCTCCACATAGCCAAAGTCTCATTTGAGTATGTTTTTTGGTGTGTGCATTTAAAAAACTTGCCATTCTTCACGGGATCCCATGCTTGTACTCTTAGAGGATTTTCACAGGTGTCACAGCTCTTGGGTAAAAGCCTATTTCTGCTATAGTTCATTGGACTCTGTGGGACTGATCCTTGCAGCTGCATTAGTTTCTGAGGGATGCTGAATTGAATAGAACATCAGAAGATTTGGAACGTGATGGGTTTATATTGCCCCTGTCTTCAAATTCAACTATTCCAGAAAAAAAGTACTAGGACAAGGAACCTGAAAAGAAGAATTATTTCTAATAATGGATTGGATGAACTCTCCCATTCAAAGAAGAGGATGTAATTCATTATAGGAGAGTATTTTTGATTTGTAATTTACTTTATCCACTGGGAAAACATCTCAGAGGGAAGACAGAAAAACTGAATTTCTGATTGCATTAAATCAAAAATTTAATAAGCAGGCAACAGATAAATGAACAGGAAAAAAACCCAAAATATCACTGATGAAACTTTCAAATAATATTCTTTATTAAAAATAAATTTCCCTAAATTATAATATAAAGAAAAATTAGAAAATATAATGAGAACATTACCAGGGCATTTTCTTTTCTTTCTTTCTTTTTTGTTTCTTTGAGGGGGGAAAATTTTCTTTGAAAGTAAGACCCTTGATTGGATTCAGGAAAGTGAAAGCTTTCTACCTTTTTAGCTCAAATAATGCATCTCTAAGGTAGAGAATTAATGCTGACCCTATGCCTACCTCACCTGTATAGGGAAGAGAAAACCACAGGTTTTTTTTTGGCCCAAATTCCTTTGGCAAACTAGTATACTTCGGTTTTGAAGAACAGGGTGGAGTATAGCATGGTATAGTTCCATATGGATACATCACACTGAAAAACACCAGAATAAACACCCATCTTTGCTGGTTCCCTGTCATTTATCCAACACATATCATCTTAATTGAACCGAAGCTGAAATGAGAGTTCTTATTTGCCAATATTTAGAACTCAGTAGTTACAGGAGTGTTTCCTTTCAACTAAATCCACGTCTTGAGTTTTTCAGAAATAATACAGATGAACACATTTTGAAAACATGTTTACCTGTATTATTTCCACTTGACAGTGGCAGTTTAGGATTTAATAGGCACATCCATAATTAAATTATTAGTTGGTTACCTAATACAATCCTATATGACATCAAAGTGCATCTCATTTCATGACACTATCAATGTAGTTAGACATAACTTAGGCCTTTAAAAATACTATGAATTTCTTAAAATAGAAAATGCTAGAAATAGTACAGGCATATTATAAAATCATGGTTTCCAAAATCTAATTACTATATACAATTCAAAATAATTGATTAAACATGATTAGTCTTTAAGATGAACAGAACCAATTCCAGCTTTAGCTATTATTTAATGATAGCATGCTGTACATTAAAATCAGCTGGAAGATAGCCAAAAAAAAGCTTTAAAGGACAGTATGACAATTAAGAATTGTTGTTTATCTTCCTTTTACTAGAAAGCTCGATGCTGGAACGAATGCAGTAATGTCTAGAAAAATGAATTTTAATAATTTCCTAAATATTCACTTTCTAATTCCAAATATCAGGATATTTTAAATTTCCTCATCGGTTCTGTTTTATATACAAAAATTCATACATCATTAATTAGAACTTCTGCTTTCAACACAGATATCTTAAAGACAAAGAATTACATATTTATAATTTCTTAATAAAATTATGGATATGTTCTTATTTTTGGTTGTGGCAATTTTTTCATAAAAAGGCTATTGAAATCAGGCTTATTTAAAAATAATAATAATAAGGTTATCTAACATAGAACAGATGGTAGGAATTCTCTATAACCAAAACTATACCTACATCAAGAGTGATACTAAAGGAATATTCTCTTCCTCATCCAGGTATTCAAATTGTAGGGTGACATAAGCAGTGTAACGTAACTAGTGATTTCCAGTCCCTTTTGGGTTTATTTAGGAACATTAAAAGAAATGCTGCTATTGTGGACTTTGTTTCAATTATTTAATCTCTTTCCAGTTCACGACCTTTACTTTCTCCTGGTTTCAGTACAAAAAACAACTTCAAAGTGTCTTACGTTATAATCGGCTGCTAATCATCATCAATTCAACATTAGTTTTAAATAGTCTGATTCTATAACAAATTTCTAATGGGGATATTTTCTATAAATTTTATAATAGCTATAGATAGAAAAATACTATTATCTATATACTAAAACATTCAAGTTATTTTGTTTAAAATATATATTGTACAATTTTCCCTCCAGAAATTTTGATCTATGATAGGACAACTGTAATTTTTATGAAATTGGGATCCCGAAGCCATATTTTCAAATCAGAAATGAAAGCCTCATTGTTGTTTTTCCAGTGTGTTGAGTTTCTTTGATAAAAGGCAGTATTAAGACTTCTATTTCTAGGTCAAGTCTATATTTACAGTAACTAATGGGAAAATATTGAAGTCTGAGGTTACCAGTACAATGTCTGAATGCCAAATTCTGGCCACTGGACAGAATACTTTAGAATCAGAGGCCAGCAAAGTCTGGAAGGTGGTGAACAGGGACAGATGCATGTGGTGCAGTAGACATAAGTCCCAAGTAAGATTCAGATGTAACCAAAGAGGGTGGGGGACAGTTTAGGGGATGTCTGAGCTGCATTTGAAGAGCATATGAAAACAACTGCCATTGCAGGGGAGATTTAAAGGAAATGACTCGTCAGGGGGCATTGCATTTGCAAAAAAAAAAAGTCTGATACAGTGTGTTTTGGAAATTCCAAAATATTTGATATTGCCCGCAGAAGAGTTGGAGAGTGGCAGACAATAGGGGTCTAAATACAGCTGCAAGCAAAGATGCAAAGCCTTGAAAGAGAGATTATGTCTCTGAATCCAGTTCGCAAAATTGTTGAATTATTAACCATGTAGCTGCGCTGTGCGGAATTGAACTTAAAATGTTCATCTTTTTATAGCATGTCATCTTAAAAGGTTACTAACACAGGAAAGAAACTGCACAGGTATAAAGTGTGTGTCATTCTTCCCATGGGCCAAGGGTCTTGTCTCACCTGGTGCCACCATCAAGGGAACAGGCATAGCGGTCAGGTGTGTCCTGGGTATTTCTACTCCTCATTCTTCTAAAAGCTACCCCAAGACAACTTAATAGGAGATCATGTGCTTGCTGTGGGTCTTTGCATTGTGTCAATTCTAAGAAGTCCTTTGGCAGTGTCAAGCTTCGAAGGAAACTAAATTGGAGAGAGACTTTCTCTACCTTTCATTCGGTTCATATAGAATCACTTACGTAGCTGGTATTTTTACTCATAGAATTGGACTCAGGACTAAGTCTGTTCATTTAGTTTTCCTTTGAATGTTAAAACATAATGAAGTGCAAGGCTGTCACCTCACAATTTATCCCCTACGACTCTCATAGGCATATCCTCATCATTAAACGTTTGAACGTGGTTCGCTCCACTGAGATTCTTAGTCTGTATCTTTGTATCTTGACTATTTTGACATTTAGAAAAAAAGTTTTGAAAACTGTTCTCCTGCTGCTTTCGAATTATCTTATCTTAGGACATATTAACGTTGCTACATCTGTGAAACAGGTGGTTCCTGCTCAAGTCTATCAGTGCAAATTATTAAAGTTCTAAGGAGACTCCCATGTCATCCAGATTTTGGAGAAAAAAGGTAGCGAATAAAAATATATTTCTTAGAAGTAGATCTCAGTTACTATTTTTTTTTAATTTCATGGCAGATTTCATCTTTAGTAGATAGGCGTTTTATTCAAAGTTTTTGACCAAACATTTTAAAATTAAATATTTTCAATAGTATTATAAATGATCTGACATTTTTGGTAACAAAACAGCAAAACAACAAAAGAACCGACTTGGGTAAGCAAGCCAGAAATATTGCTGAAACAGAATCTAATCCTTGCTCGGTCATTTCCTTACTAGGGATTTTGATTTTACTAACCAATTTCAATCCACAGTAACAGCTTTGTTCCTAAGAGGCTACAAATCAAGGAAATACTCACTACAAGGCAACTCCTCCTGTAAGTCAGGGTCTGTGCTGTTATTATGAAGCAACTGACAGCAAACATTTGCTCCATGTTTGAGCGCACATCTGTGTGAGGTGTGTGGCGTTTTTGGTTTCACTCTATCTCTGAAACCTATCTGCTGGTGAGAAAAACTGTGCAAGAAAACAAGTTTTACTGCCACATACCTCCGCTGTCCTAGAACTCAATGCAGAGACTTCGCTTCTTTTCTTTCCTCGGATTCTGAGCCGGGGGAGCACAATGGGGGTGTTGTGCTCTGGGCTAGCAAGGCATGCAGACACT
This sequence comes from Callimico goeldii, assembly GCA_963573925.1. NCBI lineage: Eukaryota > Metazoa > Chordata > Mammalia > Primates > Cebidae > Callimico > Callimico goeldii. The sequence continues at coordinate 4,686 of CAUYOR010100341.1, read as the reverse complement.
CAGACAGGAGGTGTGAACGGCTTCCAATACCTACACTGTCTACACTGTTGGCTTTACAACTACCCCAAAGAGATCAAACAGGACACCAGGACACTCAGTCCAGAGTAAGCAAGTACAGAATCCACTGGCTATGACGACCTACATAGAGAACAGAATTCTTTAAGTGTGTACATAGGTGTGTTAACAGTTAAATAAATCATTTACGAGGCTTAAAAAGAAATGCTGCACAATTTATGTGCCACTGCTTTTCTGAATCTAAGTCAAAGTGCAGGTCACAAAAGAATCCATTGTTCGCAAGCGAGAAATGTTGCTGGCTGTGAAGACGGTTCAGAACCAGCCATCGGGGGCTGTTAAAACAGCAGACACTTATTTTAAACCTCAAAGCACAACAATGTTTCTATCTTCCAGTTGTTAGAACCAAAATTCACAGAAACAACTCTATGCCTCTGATACTATTTTCTAGAAATGGGTGTGTGTGTGGATGTGTCTGTTTGGTAAATCCAAACCACACAATCAATGCAAATCTTTCACGCTGAGTTTTGCCCCAGTTATTTTCATGCTGTGCTTTCAGAAAGGTCAAAAAAGCTTACCTCTGTTAGAGTGGTGGGAAGCCCTTCTCCGCCTCAGCCTCAGCCTGCAGGCTGTGCCCGGGGAGCACACAGTCTGTTAACAGGAAGCAGGTAACCCGGGGAGTGTCCGCCTGCGTTCCAGTCCAGCGCCCGTCCGAGCACACACCTGCTTTTTCAGACCTGCCGCTCCTATGCCACAGCCACGCACAGGGCCAGCAACACCCTCCGTTTGGATCCCTCGTTTTCAGGGTGAGCGGCTAGGGAGCTGCTCAGATAATACTGCAGGGAAAGCTTGCCTTCCCAAGACAAAAACCTCTGCTGCCTGATAGCACACACGCAGCATTATCACTCTGCATTCCACATTCTCCAATCAGCTCATTGGAACAGCAGTCAACAGCCTGTCCAAACGGCAGCTTGCAGGCCTGCGTGGCTGTGATCGTTGTGTATTAATATGCCCATTGCTCCTGTCTTCCCCGAAGAGATGTATAAAAGAGGCTTCTTCCAGGGGGAGGCTCAGCAGAATATGCCACACTGTTTTCCATAAGTAAAATGGCTGGTCCTCTCAGCACTGCTGCAGACAGCTCATTGGGTTCCACTGGCTTTTCGTAGCCATAGCAACAACCAACAGACAGACTTAGCAAGCATGGCTGATCATGTGCAGCACACCCACACAGCTTGTTAATTTCTTTTCATCAAACTCATCATTTTTTTTTGAGGAGGGTAGCTTCTGTTATCCTTCTACACATTTCACGGATGGTACAAGTGGTCTGATTTTTCCGCTCTCCTGAAGAACTCATTTTTATCTAAGCCAGGGCTACGTATGAAACAGAGGAAGTGAAGCCCTATTAATGGCTATCCAGGTTAATAACATGCAAATCACTTGAGAGACCCTCACTTGAAGCATTGCCGAGACAACTCCTACCTTCCGGTCACATGATGAGTGCAGAGCAGAGCTGCAAATTTGTTGTTAAATGAGAATCTTGCAGCCACTTAATTTAAACTAAATCCTGTGATTTGTTCTGTAGGGCCAGAATAACAAGTAAATCAGGTAGACTACTGTAATAAGATCTACCCATTTGCTTACGACTCATCTGATTATTTTAAGATGATTTTTATGCAATTTAAAATAGAAGTCTTAAAAAATTCCAGTTTCTACTGCAGAAAATGATTCTTTAACTCAATCTTATTTGTAAATTAAGAATTCTTTTAAAAAAATCTGAACCTAATTAAAAATTCTTTGACTTTAAACATTACCTTCAAGGCAAGAATAGTTTGACTTCCTTAGTAAGATGGCTCACATTCCACCCTTCCATCAAATTTCACCTCCTCTGGGAATCTACCATGATTAATGCCATTAACAATTTAAATCTTCTGCAAAACCCCCAGCCTTTTCTTCTTTTTCAGTACTTCTCGCCACCAAGGCACTGTCCCATTAATTTTGTTTCTAACAATCTGTTTGAAAGAGTTATGCTCACACTTTGGACTTGCAAATACAGATGTTTAATTTGCTAAGTAGTCATTGATTTAGGATTCTGTTAGGTTTGCGTTTCCCTACCCATGTTAACACTCCCGCCTTCAGTATTAATCCCCACATTTTGACCGCGTAGGAATCCTGTGGATGTAGATTTGGGGATGCCCGCTCCCTTTGCTCCCTAACCAGATTCATGTTAGGTAGGTCTGAGTGCCCAGGATCAGCCAGTCCATTGAAGACAAGTGGGTGGAGCTTTCCTGCTGGGGAGAGTTCTCACCCCTTCAGGCCGCCTCAAGCCAGTCTGCCGCTTCTCACGGAACTTCCCTTCCCTGAAGTTATTTTGCATTTGCTGCTGCTCAGTGTGCCCCGGCTTCACCCTCAGCCTCCCATTCTCCTCTTCACTGCCCACATTTCAGAACCCTGCAGGCCGGGCGCGGGGGCTCACGCCTGTGATCCCAGCACTTTGGGAGGCCGAGGCGGGTGGATCACGAGGTCAAGAGATGGAGATCATCCTGGTCAACATGGTGAAACCCCGTCTCTACTAAAAATACAAAAAATTAGCTGGGCACGGTGGTGCGTGCCTGTAATCCCAGCTACTCGGGAGGCTGAGGCGGGAGAATTGCCTGAGCCCGGGAGGCGGAGGTTGCGGTGAGCCGAGATCGCGCCATTGCACTCCAGCCTGGGTAACAAGAGCGAAACTCCGTCTCAAAAAAAAAAAAAAAAAAAAATCCTGCATTACACACCGTTTCATGCTTCCTTGCCCTGCCGATGCTGCCACTATTGAAAAGCTGCTCAGTCTGACTGCTCCTCCCCCAGCACTGTAACCCCCCATCCTTATCTGCTCCTCTATCTTTCAACACCTGGCCCGAAATGACCACCTCACTAGTGACTCTCCCAGGTGGAGTCGGAGTGACATCTTCCATGCCTCGCCTGTATTAGGGTCCACCTCTGCTATTACAGGCCTTGTCATGCGCTGCTGACTTCTTAGGACTTCTTCTAGGTCTGACTCCCAGACTGTTCTGGCAGCTCCCGGAAAGCTAATCCGGCCCATGTCCTCTTTGCCTTCCATGCTTGAAATATTCTAGTTTCTCAATACCTTTGAGTGAGGACCTACAGCTCTGTATGAAGAGGTACTGAGGACTGGATGGTGAAGTCTGTGTTTTAATTCCCATTTCAATGTCACACATTTGTTGACGTATCACTTCAGAAGAATTCAAGAGATTTTGAGAAAATGTTGGCAGGTTACAGAAGAATGTCGGGAAAACCGTAGGTTCATTTGATGTTTTAGGGGGGCTGTTCTTTTCATTGTGTGTCTGAAAATGTCTCTATACCCTCACACTTGATTGACTGGTCGGCAAGGTATGAGAATCTCTGGCCGTGGCTCACGCCTTACTCCCAGGGCTTTGGGAGGCTGAGCCAGGCGGATCACTTGAGCCCAGGAGTCTGAGACCAACCTGGGCAACAGACCCCATTTCTCAAAAAAAAAAAAAAAAAAAAAAAAAAAAAAAATTCAAACAAATAGCCAGGCGTGGTGGTGCACGCCGTGGTCCCAGCTACTTTGGAGGCTGAAACAGGAGGACTGGTTGAGCCTGGGAGGTCGAGGCTGCAGTGACTGTGGTCACGCTGCTGCGCTCCAGCTTGCAGCAGAGGGAGACCCTGTCTTTGATTTTTACAAAAAAAAAAAAAAAATCTCTGAAGTCATTTTCCTTCAGAATTTTGAAGGCCTTCATCCCTTTTCTCATATCTCCTCTTCCCCTACACCTCCAATTCCTGCTCCTCCAAAGAGAACTGGAACCCCACTAGGCCACACTGAATGCAACTGGGGAGCTGGCAGAATCTGAGACTAAACCCTTCCCTTCTTTGCCCCCAGCACGGCTCCGGGCATCTCCGTTGGTCTTCCCACATCACTCCGCTGCAGCTGTTTCCAGCTCTTGGCCCCTTCGCCTGCCCTAAGCCCCTCCCCTTGTAACTTCGTGTACTGGGGCCCATCAGCATGGCTCTGCCCTAGCCCAGGCCCCTGTCGGTTAGTCTCCTTCAGAACGTATGTTTTAAAATGTGCTAAACACAGATTTCCAAGAGATGAGTATGGTTTTTCCAGCCCATCTTTCTGAGTCAGACAAGATACCACCGATGTGGCCAGCAGCTTTATATGTGTACCGCCCTGTGCCTTGGTCCAATCAGCTACGACAAGGACACTTGGCATGATCTAGTGTTAAAATTTTGCTAATATGATAGGTGCAGAGTAATAGCTCATTACTGTTGAACTGGTGTTTATTTACTGACAGAGTACCTTTTCATTCTTGATGGCTTTTGGGGTTTCCTCGTCTGTAAAATTTTCTGTTCATAGTTTTTGCCTGTTTTCTCTATTGACATTGTCTTAGTGTGGAATTTTAAACAAAATGGTCATAACAAGTTTATATATATATTTAACATATATTTAATGTTTATATAAGTATTTAAATATTATAATTAAATTTGTCATATTATTAAAAGTTATTGGGCCGGTGCGGTGGCTCACACCTGTAATCCCAGCACTTTGGGAGGCCGAGGTGGGTGGATCACGAGGTCAAGAGATCGAGACCATCCTGGTCAACATGGTGAAACCCCGTCTCTACTAAAAATACAAAAAATTAGCTGGGCATGGTG
>CAUYOR010100336.1:0-10711 GCA_963573925.1 Callimico goeldii | reverse complement strand
TCTCCTGCCTCAGCCTCCTGAGTAGCTGGGATTACAGGCATGCACCACCGTGCCCAGCTAATTTTTTTGTATTTTTAGTAGAGACGGGGTTTCACCATGTTGACCAGGATGGTCTCGATCTCTTGACCTCGTGATCCACCCGCCTCGGCCTCCCAGAGTGCTGGGATTACAGGCGTGAGCCACTGCGACCGGCCTACATATTTCTTTAAACTCTTTTCTATTAACAATATATCAGGGACATCTTCCTAAATCGATAAATGTAGTTTTATATCATTATTATCATTATTAATACTTGCATTTCACTCCATTATGTGGTAGCAGTGGAATTTACACAGCTCACTTTCTGTTGCTAGAGAACTGGGACCTTGGTTACCAACCTTTTCCCATCCTTTTTTTCTCAAACTCCCTCTCTAACCAAAGCACTCTTATGTCTTATCTTTCAGCTGCAGCCTTCTCTTTTCAATCATCACTTTATTTGTAAGGAAGGCACTGCAGGGTTTTAAAATATCAATTCCTTATATAATGCTGTTTCTCTCTCAGTTAGTTCTTCGGTACGTTTCATCAACTATGACTCAGTCCTGCCTGGCCTCTGGGCCCTCTTCACTGCCTGGGGTGGCAGTTTCCAATCTGATGTACGCTGACTTCAAAAGGGACCTTGTTTTCTAAGGGGTCACCTTGTTGCACATAATAATAGTATTTACAGGAAAATATAAATCCCTAATGATTTAAAAAATGTAGTGCTAACTACCCTTTGATCCTCTGGCCCATCATTAGCCATCATTATACACTCCCTTACCCATGGAGTTCCGCATAGGTTGACAATGTGGAGGACTTAAATTCACACTGGGACTTGCAATTAGGAGAATCTGCTTCTGTGCTTTTAGATTTGGAGCTTCTACTTAAAACCACTATGTGCTTTCTTTGTCCACAACCGCTGAATATGTCCGGCCCGTCTTCCTCAGTCAGCCACTGCGAAAGCCTCTCCTCCCGACTCTGAGTCAGCTGCTTGAGATGATATCTGCCTCTTTATCCTCAGCGCCCTAGTTACCATCAAGTGACTTGCGTGTATGCTACATGACCTGTATTTCATAACATTCTATACGAGCATACCCTCCACATTTAAAGAAAATCCATCCTCAGTGTAGTTTTTATATGGCAGGGGACTGCCTATCAACTTCCTATCACTTCGAGGTATTTCTCTTGTCTGCAAAATAAATTTTGTCTATGCTACATAAATTATACTCTTCAAAATATACTTATATCGATGAAAATCCAAGTGGAAATTTATGTAATATGAGTAAAAATTTCTATGTCGGTAAATATATTTTTCATTAAATAAATACCTTCCATGCAATGATTTAATTTTTAAGTTTTCTTAACATTGTTAAGAATTTTATCATAAAAGATATATCAGTTTTGGGAAGCTGAGACGGGAGAATTGCCTGAACCCAGGAGGCGGAGGTTGCGGTGAGCCGAGATTCGCGCCATTGCACTCCAGCCTGGGTAACAAGAGTGAAACTCCGTCTCAAAAAAAAAAAATAAAAATATATCAGTTTTGCTATAATGTGTCAGAAAGCTGTGCCTCCTCTTATTCACCTCATCCATTCAAATCTACTTTATTATTAATATTATTATTTTGAGACAGAGTCTTGCTCTGTTGCCAGGCTGAAGTGCAGTGGCGTGATCTTGGTTCACTGCAACCTCCGCCTCCCAGGTTCAAGCAATTCTCCTGCCTCAGCCTCCTGAGTAGCTTGAACTAGAGGCACGCACCACCATGACAGGCTATTTTTGTATTTTTAGTCTCTAGACGGGGTTTCACCATGTTGGCCAGAATGGTCTCGATCTCTTGACCTCGCGATTCACCAGCCTCGGCCTCCCCAAGTGTTGGGGTTACAGGTGTGAGCCACCGCGCCCGGCCAAATCCACTTTGTGATTAATTAATTCATTGAATAACTTTCTATCAGGCAGTTATTCTACAGATATGTTTACTAATCCACACAATAATGCATTTGTTTTGATAAATAATTAGTTTCCTCTTATGAGGCACTATTCTTGGCTTTTGGTATACAGTAGGGTACAAAAAATGACAGAAAAAACTCTTACTTTATAGGAGGCAAATGGGAAATAAACATAAATAATTTCAGATACGAAAAACTGTTGTTAATAACTTTGATCAGACAAATGAGTCACTTTACCTCAGGCTGGTGTGGAATGCCTTTCTTAGGAGGTGATATTTGTGCTGAAAGAAAAACAGCCATGCACGTATCTGGCAAAAAGCAAGAAGAATATCAAGTGCAAAGGCCCAGAGAGGACACAGGGCCATCAGCAATGTGGCAGTTGGGAGACAGTAATGTGACATTTGAACCGTCACTGGACAAAGCTTGAGAAACGAACTCATGCTATGAATCAAGATAGGAACATGAATGGCTGGATGAGGCCAAGTAGAAAAAAATGTAGAATTTTGGAGTTGATGAGGCTAAGAAACTGAGAAGCCAGGATGTGTAGTCAATCGTCTGCACAGATATTGAGGTCTCCAAGAATAATGACAAAGATATTGTTAGAGAAGTGCATCAGAATTAGATTTGGCTGCTAAGCCAGAGACCCGAAGGCTTCCACTTATGTATTTCACCTGCGGAATATAGTCAGATTGCTGCAGCATAGAATGAAATCAAATCTTACTAAGAAGTGAGGGGAGCACAGATGCTCGTGATGTTAGTGAGGCAAGGGTAAGTCCTTGGCCCATTGTCTTTACTATGAAGTATGAAACTTCAGCAAAGCCTTCTACACATGTATCAATAAGTTTGATGAAAACATTTAAAGTACTGATTTGGGTTTGATATTGTTTTATCTCTACTTCAAATTTGAATCCTGAAACATGGGTGATCAATATCTATTAATAAATAAAAGAGTTAATAAAAATGGTGGAATGGTCATTACTTATCAAACTTAACAAATCTCTACTTCGAATTTCCAGTACTCTGACAATTCACCTGGCAGTACTTTTATACCATCCATATACACAGCAGTTGCTCAGTGCAGTAGATAGAGCATGGACAAGCGAGATTAAATGCCAGCTTTGCTACTGAGAGCCAGTATGATGGAAGACAAGTCATTTCACCTCAAAAAACTTTAGTTTTCTTCTCCCCTATAATCATGACCTGTACAAAACACATGGAGCAATGGAATGGAATGTAAATAAAAACGCTAAAATGCTGCCTTCTCTCGTCACTGGTTTGGAAGCCGTGTAATCTATATTTAAAAGATATGGGTCCTTTAAATTAGTGGACAGTTAATACACATTTTTCTAGTTGTAGGCTGCGTGGAAGTCACTGACAAAAAGAAGATATTCTCACGAATATGTTAGGATGGCAATTTATGGACTACTATGGTTAGGTGTAGCGATGAGATGAGTTACAGCCAGTGGGTTGTGAGAACTCGGTTCTGGGCTAGACATTGAGTGTCAGGACAAAACATTTGAAAGTTCTCATGCTTCCTTTTATATCGCATGGGAGGCAGAAATCTACCATCCATTCCCCTCAGATTCCTCTTGCTTGTGTAATTTCCATAGATCATCCCGTCCCTGTGATGTAGCAAGATCTGTGAACGTGGTGGGATATCATCCCCAAGGTAGGTTTATCATGTGGCAAAACTGATGGGATTTGGCAAATGGAATTGAGGTCTCTAATCAGTTGGCTTTGTATTAATCAAAATTATTCTAGGTGAGCTTGATCTAATCAAGTTATCATTTAACAGATAGATTCTCCTGGCGGCATTACCTTAATGCAGTGAGCAGCTATTTTGTCTATGAGAGAGACGTGATGAAAACTGTGAGTGACCCTTAGGACCTAAAAACATCCTGTGTTTAGCAATCAACAATCAAAATGGGGCCTCAGTACTAGATCCATAAGGAATTGAATTCTTCCAACAACAGTATGAGTTTGAAAAAGTTCCTGATTCCGTAAGGAGTGCCAGTCAGCTGACCCCATGACTGATACATTACGAGACCCTGAGCAAAGGAAGCAGATCGTGCACAGTTCTTGACCCACAAAAACTGTGAAGCAATAGATGTGTGTTGTTTTAAGCTATTGAGTTTGTGGTAGTATGTTATAAAGCATCAGAAAAGTGATAAATAATGTGAAAAACAATTTTTAAGAGATTGCCATGGCGGAAAAACTTCCTCAATGAAGATTATGTATACAATGCTTGCCAAATCACAGTGTGCCTCCAAGAAGGGGAAAAGACAAAACCATTCTTTTACAACATTGAGATATAGAATTTGTTTTTCTTTCTTTCTTTTTTTTTACTTAAAAAACAAATTTATTTGTTCACATTTCTAGAGGTTAAAAGTTTAAGATCAGTGTTTCATATTGGCATTTAGCAGGAAGCGGTGTTGAATTTCATCAAAGGCCTTTTCTGCATCTATTGAGATAATCATGTGGGTTTTGTCATTTGTTCTGTTTATGTGATGGATTACATTTATTGATTTGCATATGTTGAACCAGGCTTGCATCCCAGTTATAAAGCCAACTTGTTTGTGGTGGATAAGCTTTTTGATGTGCTGCTGGATTCGGTTTGCCAGTATTTTTTTTTAATTGCACTTTAGGTTCTGGGGTACATGTGAAGAACAAGCAGGATTGTTGCATAGGTACATACATGCCAATGTGGTTTGCTGCCTCCATCCCCATCACCTATATCTGGCATTTCTCCCCATGTTATCCCTCCCCAACTCCCAACCATCCCACTGTCCGTCTCCTAGTTTTCCCCCAACAGACCCCAGTGTGTGATGCTCCCCTCCCTATGCCCATGTGTTCTCATTGTTCAACACTTGCCTATTAGTGAAAACGTGGTGTTTGGTTTTCTGTTTCGTGTCAGTTTGCTGAGAATAATGGTTTCCAGGTTCATCCATGTCCCTACAAAGGACATGAACTCATCTTTTTTATGGCTGCATAGTATTCCATGGTGTATATGTTGTTTTTCTTTTTTTAACCTATAGCCTCAAGTAGCTTACTGTAACTGATACAAACTTGGCACCACAAGCAAGAGACTATAATAACAAAATCACATATTTTACCTTGCTTTCGGTGATTTGCTTAGGTGGTGAGAAAGCTGTTATTAAGACACATCTTTATGTGGCGTAGTGGAGAAATACATGACAAAACTGTCAAATGTGATAATTTGCAATGTAGATAATTTATCTTCTGACCCTGTAACTATAGGAAAAGTATTTGCATAATAGAATGTCAGAAATGTATGTTGGTTACTGTCTGCTGCATTTGGGTAGGTAACACAAGAAAGAGATGGATTCAGAAAATAACTGGGCTTGTTTGTAGGCAGGAGTGAAAGTCGAGAGAGTCCAACAATGTGAGAAATTGTAGGATTGGAAAAAGCAATTACTTCTCAATTCTGGCCAGTAAAAATTAATATAGAAAAATTCTTTGAATAAGAAAGATGGATTACAACAGCTATGCAGCAAGAATGCAATCAAGGGTTTGGGGTCATTGTTGTAATCTCTTCATGGATTAAGATGATGGGACGTATATCCATTTGAGTGGACAAATGGTTTAGCCAAAAGACTCAGGGTAGGAGTATCTCACCAAGCTGGAAAGGCTCAAAGTACCTATAGTTAAATTGAGAGAGAGAGGCGTATTTTGAAATTGAGTCTGGCTGTAGCTCATGGCACATGGAACTGGCTAACATCAAGTAGATCTGAAGATAACTTTTTGAGAGTGTTACAGTATCAAAGAAACTCTGATCCTAGGCTAAAAACGTTTGTGACTATTTAAAACTTAACACTTGGGTCCCCAACTTTCTACAGAAGGAGGTTAAGAAAGCTGATTAGCCCCTAAGGAAGTCAGATTTCTCAATGCCCCTTTCAGATGTAGTGAGATAACAGAACAGCAAAGGTATCTTCAAAGAGCCAAAGAACAAAGCGGCCGCAGACCAGAACTCCCCAAGACCAGAACCAAGGCCTGATTGAGAGATACTGACCACAACAAGTGACGGGTCTTCTCATGAATTTCGCCCATTGAATTTCAGAATTGATGTAGACTAATCACATCTGTGTATTTTCTTTCTTCCCATTTGTGAATGGGAGTGCTTTTTTGCGATCAACCATTGCGTATTTATTTGGAGGAAGGAGATCATGTTTGACTAAAGGTTCAGAGGTCCTATCTCGAGCTAAGAAAGTGACTACTGCTAATTAGAAACATGGACTTGAGGTTTGAACCTTAGCTTTAGAGACTTTGATGTTATCTTCCTTTCAGAGGGAGTAGGTATATTTTGCCTTGGAAGGGAAAATCAGTCAAATACATGGCCGTACTGTGGACTATCCAGCAATTAATACTGTTCACAAAATATTTCTATCTCTGGTATTCCAGGCTTACAGCAGTGATGTTTTCTAGGTCACTGTTGTTGGTATATTCATGTGACCATTCATGTCCAGTGTGCTGTGGGCAGAAGTGGTGTGTCACTCTATGGATGAACATTTGATTTGCAGTGTAACAAACTTCAGGACTTATTGTATCTTGCCAGATTTAGATAGAAATGTAGCCTATTGCTATTCTCAGTAATGACTGGAAACTTCCAAAAGAAGAGATAATAAATAACTCCAGAAAATTAGAAATCAGGTATGATGGAGCTAAAGGGTTAGAGATAGGAAGAGAGATTGGGAATCACTAGGATGAAGAAAGAAAATTAAACAGAAAAAATTTAAAAATACAATATAACGCCTCTGGGGAAGAGGGCAGTTAGATGAGCAGTGGTGCGGCCTTGTTCCCAGAAACAGTAATTGCGGGGGGGTGGCCCTGTTTATACAGGACCTGAGTGACTGCGTCTTATGTCTTTCTTCTTACTACACATGCAGTGCAAGCTAACACTGTACTGTTTTAGATTTAAGTCACTGAGACTTGGGAGTGACTTGTCACCACAATATACTCTTACCCATTCTTACTGACACAAAAAGAAAGTTGCAATCATTACCCCAAACATAGCTTGTAAGGAAAGATACCAATCAGATGATACGGTGTTTAGATCACATGGTGTTTAGACTGCTTCAAAAGTTGATGTTTGGTATGGAATTTTGACAATTAATTTCGAGTTTGTTTATATAAGAAATTATGATTATTATTCTGTTGAAAGTGCTACAAGAAATTGGTTCTTAAATATTATTACATTGAAATGAGAGGGGATTGATATTGCCAGAAGTAACATAGAAGCTGCTTGCTTGATGTGGTTCTATTCATATTATTAAGAAAGATTAGCTTAAAATTCCAGTTTCACTTTGATGTAAGTTGAGGTACTGAAAGTTAAATTTACATGTTTTGAGTTAATTTACCTATGAATTAAGTCTACTACTCATAGGAAATGTTTCAGCAATTTATCCAAAATCACATGAACATTCATTTTAAGTTTATGTCTACTAAAATCCTTAATTATGCCTAAACTTTCATGATGATATGATTGTGATGGGGAACCAACATAGCATCATTTTATTTGTAACCAGAAAAAAACCTATGTTTGTCTCATCAACAAGTTTCAGGACAAAAATAATTTTTAGAAAGTTTAAGTAAAGGAAATATTATGGTAGAGTTGAAATTAGGCATTTTTGCAAAGCATAGCATCCCCCTCAATGAAATCTTTATACATTTTTTATAAGTGCAGCATGTTTTAAAACTATATAATTTATTAAATTACAACTTAGAAGCGATGTGTTTCTCTGAAGAAGGAACCATATGCTAGGCCTATCAATCATTTTCTGACTTGGTGACCTTGAGAAGGTAATTTGACCTCTTTTTCTTCTTTTAAATCTTTGTAAGTGGGAAGAGTGGCCTATGGGAATGTTATAAATCATTAACAATTTCACCTACCCGTAGCATTTTTTAAGGAAAAAAAAATAAGTTAAACTAGAAGTTACATTCATATGAAAGATAGAGAATAGTAATGACTGGCTTTACGAGCGACACAGAATCAGGGGAAGAAGTAAATGTCGGTGGCAGTATCAGAGGCCGATCCGCCAGGAATGGGACGCCTCCGTTCTGAAGTCCTTCAGCTGCTGAGAGGAACACAGAGAACGTCTGAGGCAGATTCAGCCGCGTCTGAGTGGAGGGACAGTAGAGGGGATCGAGAGCAACTAAACCCTTTCTTACATTGAATATAATGGAGGAACGCAGGAGCGACCGGATGGGAATTATAGAGGAAAAAGAATAAAGCAGCGAAAGGGCGAAGAAGAGAATTCAACTGAGCAGAAGATGAAAGAGGTACCTGGTCCAATGATTTCGAAAGGCTTTTGAGAAAAAGTTACGGCGAGGACTCACGCTGCAGGATTGTTCTTTCGCTCCGTGTTGGTGTAGCGTAAGTGACACGTATTACATTTGAAATCGTTGGAATCAAGGAAGCCTCTGAGCAATTACAGGCAACTGAAAAGATGCATCTGTTTTGGAAATCATAGTAATAAAAATGAAAACACAGATACTAAAACTGTTTCACAGAGTTTTGTCTCTGAAGGTTGGTGGTAGATGATGATTCTCACTGAACATGAACTGTGGAGAGAAGGAAAGGTGATAGAATTGCTTCAATGAACTCTGTGATTGTTCAAGATTTCAGTAAAAGAGACATATTTGGACAGGGAAATATGGTGATTAAATATAGTGACGAGGTAAAAATGGAATAACCACCCCAAAGGTGCTTTTTATTTAGGGAGAGAAACTACTGATGACATAGAAGATAACTAAAGACATACTATGGAAGTCTACACACGTTGAGTATAATGTGAATTTGGGTAGAGCATGCTAAGAAAGGAGGATACAAAATAAAAGTACTTTAGGTTTTACACTTAGGGGAGGAGTAATGGTGTGTAAACATTTTCTCCTGGAAGCAAGTTCTCGTATCTATGCAAATCATCAAAGGTAATGTCACAAAACAGAGACAGGCATTGTTAAGAAAGTCAAGTGCCCAGAATTAAGTGCAATAAAAATCTTTCGGAGGAAATTTTACCCAAAGGAATGAGAAGAATAATCAGCATAAGAGAAGAGACTGAGAACAATTACAATAGTAATACTTATAAATACTGCACCTCCCATTTGTTGGGATGGATAGCTTGGTAGTCAGGTCCTTTCAGATTGCACATCAATTTAAAACCTAAAATTGTATTTGGTGTTTTGTTGGGATAATTGAACCAGTATACAATCATTGTACCATCAAAGATGAAAGTGGAAGACAACTTGTATTATGTTTGATTGTGCAAAGAAGACTATTTTTCAGAGGCCGAAGAGAAAAGCACATAGGTGAATATGGGGCCACAAGGAATCAAGGAGACCATGGAATAGCAGACAGAAGAATTGAGCAATACACTCAAGTGCTTACAGGGAAAAACGCTTCTTCATCTAACAGTCTTTGTTATGAACAATGACTTCTAAGGCTTTGAGATAAAAGTTGTCCTGTTTATTTTAGTGATATATAGGAAGAAGATGTAATACCCAGCACACTGATACAAGGTGTGCTAACAGTGGCATTTATGATATGAGAGGGAGGCCATCCAAACTGCAGCCTCTGACATTATTCAACATTGATTTAGAAAATTTTTATAAAAGTTCTGCTACACGAGTTGACAAGAGTATCAGAGGTCAGGATTCACCCAAGCACAGTGGTATATCACAAGTCGCCAGAAAATTGCAGACAATTGGTTGAAACGTAAGGAAATAAATAAAAGAACAAAAGAAGTTTAGTATACTTTTGCTGATGTTTATAGAAAGTTTGTGCTTTTGATCAAGCAAGTCAAGATTGTTTTTCTTCTAACTATGCAAAAATAGGCTTTTCCAGGAGGAAACTACTGGAAAAATAAAGACAAATGTATTATGCTTAGAATACTATTCACAGGTTTTGAGAGGGATATGAGAACATAAAATAACAAGCTAGATGAATATAGGCTGCCAACATAATTCCTTAATACACTGTATGGAGCCCAAACCTCCCTTCAAACAGGGACATATCACTGTTCATATAATATTAGTTGAAGAGGATACTAAATCATTAGTGAGTTTCAGCCAGATCTGAGTAGCTCGGATGTGTGTGTGTGTGTGTGTGTGTGTGCACGCGTGTGTGTGTGGTGTCAGAGAATCTACGTGCAGAATTAAAAGAACATTTAAATGGGAAAAAATTAAAATTCAAGGGCATTGAGGGAGCAAGCACAATTTCTAAAATCATAAAATCTTTTACATACATATTGGCAAGGAAAACTGTGTTTTTAAAAGTGGGAAACAATATTAAAGATGAATATGTGAGTTTGAGTTTGAGTGTTTTCACCAAAAACCTAATTTTATTTTGCATTAGTTGAAGAGTAGTTTCCACAGACATACTGATAATTTATCTAACAAATTCCTCTGGATTAGCCTATGGATTAAAAAACAAACATGAGGCCACACATTTATTATAAAATGAAAGATGAAGTATGGATTCCTGACAGACTCTCCCTTTCACAAAATTTTAGTTTGGCTTTTGTAAGCCCATTTCTTTAAGTAAGCCTCATCCTTAGGCCTATCTTCAACCAGATCAGGCCACTTTTTTATTTTTTTAATTATTTTTTTATTTTTTATTGCATTTTAGGTTTTGGGGTACATGTGCAGAACATGCAAGACAGTTGCATAGGTACACACATGGCAGTGTGTTTTGCTTCCTTCCTCCCCTTCACCCACATTTGGCATTTCTCCCCAGGCTA
>CAUYOR010100332.1:0-14011 GCA_963573925.1 Callimico goeldii | reverse complement strand
TAATCCCAGCTACTTGGGAGGCTGAGGCCGGAGAATTGCCTGAACCCAGGAGGCGGAGGTTGCGGTGAGCCGAGATCGCGCCATTGCACTCCAGCCTGGGTAACAAGAGCGAAACTCCGTCTCAAAAAAAAAAAAAAAATTAAAGCTGAATCTGGCTTGTGACTAAGAATGCAGGAGGAATCCAGTATCTGGTGAGTGCAAAGAGCCTGGGGTCATGTGCAATTAATTACTCCATTCTTCCTCAGTTGTCCCCAATGCTCTCCAATGGATGCACCCACCCTCACTCTTCCTGCTCAAATGATATCAACCTACTTTAGATATTTATTTTATTCTTCAAGGCCATCTTTCCACAAATATTTATTAGATACCTACTAAGTTCTATGTGTTCAAAGTAGTTGAAAGTGATACAGAAGATTTAGAGATGAATTAGAAATTGACTGAAGACATGCACGTGTATGTTCATTGTAGCACTATTCACAATCACAAAGACGTGGAACCAGTGTAGATGCCCACTAATGGTAGACCGGATAAAGAAAATGTGGTACATATATACCGTGGAATACTATGCAGCCATAAAAAAGAACAAGGTCATGTCTTTTGAAGCAACATGGGTGGAGTTGGAGGCCATTATTTTAAGTGACCTGACACAGGAATAGAAAACCAAATAACTCGTAATCTCACTTATAAACGGTAGCTAAATATTGAATACATATGGACATGAAGAAGGGAACAATGGACACCGGGGCCTGCTTGAGGTTGCAGGGTGGCAAGAGGGTGAAGATCAAAAACCACCTATCAAGTACTATGCTTATGACCTGGATGATGAAATAATCTATACACCAAATCCTAGTAACACAAGTTTAGTTATGTAACAAACCTGCAAGTGTTTGCCAGAACCCCAAATAAAAGTAAAGCAAAAGATGGCAACAGTACAACAAAGAAAGAAGGAAACTAATTTAAGAATTTCTATTAAATGGGTTACCCATAAATAAAAATGTGTTATGGTACTGAGGTTGCTCATGCGGCTGATGGTGATGACAGTGAGGGAGAAGTGAGTTTCCGTTTCCTTGGACCACATCTTTCTATGGATGAAGCGGGTTGTTCTCATTCGTCGTTACGTTGTCAGCCTCTACTATAGAGGTCTAGAAATCCAAGTCGAATGACTGAGTGTATAAATGAATAACCTCTGCTCAGCAACGGCTGGGTTTACCACAGTGCCTGCACTCACACACACGCACACGTTTCTCATTTGAATCCTTTTGAAGGACTGCTTCTTTCCATTCTGTTCTTGAAAGAGGTTCTTTCACAAATGAAAAACAGTACAAAGCTAAAATTACAATACAACACAGGCTGAAACTTTCCTGAAATGGCAAAGATCGCAAATCCAACAACTGCAATAGAAAAGCAAAAGAGGAGGTCAAGGCAGCAGCTAATCAGGAGGCAGAGAGTAGAGACCTGATGGAGTTTCTACAAAGCTTTCTGTGCCAGATACTCCTTCCTAGAGCAGCCTCAGACCTACCTCCCTGCTATGAAGGAAGCATTCAGAGCTACATGCACCTCAGAGTTTGTGCTGGATGTTTTAACATTGTGTTAAAAAATTCTCTTTCTCTCTGTTCCAGTTTTCAGTACCATGGGAGAAAGCCTTCTTGACCTTGCTCTCATCCAGAGATGCTTTCAAGAAACAATAGAAGTTGATTTTCTATCATGGGGGCATCAGCATTGCTTTGTCTTGTCTGTTGAGCAAGGCCTGAGCATGCCCACACCTGGAAAGCCTCAGGACGGCCTCTGTGGGCTTTGTGCCCCTTAACCCTGAGGATTGTTTGCTTCTGAGATATGAGCATGAAGGAATTGCTGCTTAGTAACTTCAGTTTTATCATTATGCCTCAGACACTGAGTTCTCCATCTCCTGATGGGAAATCACTGTCTAACTTATTAGCCTTTCCCTACAGTCTCAGGAACCAGAAAGGGATCATTACTTGAGCTCTTCTAATTTAGAAATGTCCCCGTGTTTTTTGATCATCTGAAATTTCCTTTTTTTTCATGATGAAGTAAAGGATGGACTTTAATGTTTATTTACAGGATGCTGCAAAATATAAAATTCCACATAGAAATAAGAAACCTAGCCAGAGGACAAGCTTCATACAGCATGTACAGTTGGACCTGTTCAAGTGTAGTTTCAATGAAAACGTGCTGCAATAACAAACCACATTTAAAATGAGTTCTTCATAGAGAAAAAATAAGACAAAATGCCAAACATAATACACAACAAATTTATGCCTCAGCTACATGATCTAAAATTTAAAGGTCCCAGGAGTCCCATCCTGAACTTGGAAGGTCTAGCCTTGAGAGGTAGTTTCAGGTGCAACATTTTAATCTTACTCTTCCTCTACAGAGATATACTTCTCAATTAAGTTTAACGAAGCCTTATACACAGACTCATTTTCATGGTTTTGTAGAGCTTCAGTTTTGTCCAAGCCTCCATATTCTTCAATCATTTATACTAAGTTTCTCAGGTTCACCTAGCTTCTCAGCGGCCTGAAAGATATTTGAAATGGCATCCAGGATAACCAGAATAATCTTGGTATCTTTTGCAGTTTAGATGCTCATCAACAGTTCTATTATGCTGCAATGGACGAGATACACAATCTGTTCAACTGTTCCACCACTGGTATAGATGGTCATGGTCCATACAGCTTCCTTTTGTGTCTTAAAATCTGTCTTAGAGAGAACACTGACAAGACACGGGACTAATCTATGGTTCACAACTTGCTCTATCTGGTTCTGACAGCCAGATGTGATGCTCGACATTGCCCATGGAGCTTCCTTCTCAATGTTAGTTTTGGGATTGTTGAGCAGGCTGGGAAATGATGTTAGCTCAAGCTCCACAGCCCAAGTACCAAGTACTCAGTACCCTTTATGAGTGTTTTCTATTTATAATATGCTTTTACATGTATAATCTTACTGGAGTTTCAACACTCTTTCGAGGCAGGTGGAGAGGGACCATTATCCTTATTTTATTTATTTTATTGCTAAAGAAGGAATTGCTCAGGGAAGTCACTTGATCCACCAACAAGAATCTCAGGTATCATAGAAATAGAGTTGAGGCCTAAAATCAGGTTATCTATTATTTCTATACAACAAACTCTATTACATGTAAGATTAGTTCTTTTCCTTGAGAGATTCTGAGTAGAAAGAACTAGCCAACACTGGAAATATGAGTCTAGACTAAGACATTTTCCAGTCCTCACTTCTACCAGTGAAAATTGATTTGTCTCTCTCTATCTCCTTATAAAAGTCACCCAGATATTTGCTGATTCTTATTTTCCTAAGTTAGCACCATAGCAAATAGATTAGCCAACAACAGTTTCATTCTGTTAATTATGTTCTCCTGGGAAATATTAAGGAACGAAGCTTGAACAGGATGAAGCATTGGGAAGTGAGGGCTGACCCCCTTCCTCCTAATGGGTGGGAGCAGGTCAACACTGGCCTTTGGCAGAGGAAACAAGGCTCCGTGGCCCTCACAGAGCCTTTCAGCTACATTGGCCTTTGCTCTGTGAATTCTGCCCTCTTTTTTACAATAGGACATTTCTAAAACAAAACCAGCATTTGTGAAAGGTCAGCTGACAAGAAGAGGGGAGAGTATCAGTGAAAATGACAGAAGAAGATAAATAAACTGAAAAACATCTGTCTCCAGTGTTTACCCAGGCTGGCCATTTTGGAATAATGACCTATAGGGCTGATAGCTAGAGATGCTGGAAGGTAAGATTCCTTACCCTCTTCTCCCTACCCCCAGACATTAAGGGGACTTTATACATAGTCAGGCTTACTGACTATTCTTATCAATGGTTCTATTATTTATATATACCACTATGTAGTTTTAACAGTTAAAAGGGACAATGCTTGGAAAATATATTAGCAACTTGTAAATTACAATAATATTTCAAAGTAGTAAACTTGGTGCAGGGGGTAAGAGAGGAAACATTGCTTTTCCCAACTACTGGTGTATACCATGGTTCATTTATTTGTTTAAGGGCTGGTCATTCCCATGTAAGGAACAGGGAATCTAGAAGAACAGGGCTCAGCCCATCCACCTACCAAAGCCCAAAGCACACTTGGTTCATGGCTCTGCCTGGGTTTTTCCCAATGTCTTTCTAATAGTTCTTGACTGACTAACTTTGTCTCATGGCAAATGTCCTTGTTTTGGGGGGACACGTCTGAAACCCTTAAAATGGCATGGATGATGTGACCGTAGCTTGACTGGATTATAACTCAATCTACCAATGACAGTCACAAATAACAAGGAACCAGAAATGTTTTAGGTGGTCATTTATAGGAAATGTGCCCAGAGGACATGAGGGCCCAGAGTCCCCAGAAGAGGATGTAGATGCTCAGTGAGCCCATCCTGAGCTGATTGGAGATTATGATTTACTCAGATATTATTAGGTGAAGCTCGTGGTAGCATCTATCATGAGAGACAAACTTCCTCTAGATTTACCATAAGGTTCTGGACTTTGTCTTTGAAATCAATATCATAAGATATTAATGTTTCTATATAGGTCAGTGCCAAAGATTTGCGGTGTGGCACTGCTAAAATTTATTCATTTATAATAGCAGTAAGGATAATTCCTGGAAATTTTCACTCTTGCAAGAATAGCCGAAGGCCCTCCCCTTGTTAAAAACTGTGGCTTATTAGAGTAGTGATATCCATATCCTGGGGGCTAAATCATTTTCTTTGAAATGAAGCAACTCTAAGAATTAGATCTTGATGAAAAGTTGCCTACAACACTGGTAGCAATTCTGTCTCCTGCACCAAACTTAGGAAATAAATTTTACTTAATAACTGTTAGAATTTTTAAATATTTTTTGAAAGAGTTTAATAATGTATCATTCCTTTTGGTCTTATAATTTTAGTTTTTAAAATATTTGTTTTCTATGTTTATGCACTCATGTATAAATGAATATATATTCATATATAAATATATATATGAGAGACTCCTGTCTCTCAAACACATACACATACACACACACAGCACTTAGAAAGCCATTTGTCACGTGAATTTTTCTTTGTTTGTCAAAGTTTTCTCCTATACTAATTGAAACTTGGCGGGGGTGGTCTTTGCACTGATTTCTGTTTATACTTCTATATTACAAATGCACTAGGCTTTTGTCAAAGACATGTATTATCTTTCATGAAGGAAGTGTGGATGATGGTTAAAAACACTTGGTTTGGGATCAACTTAACGTGGTTCAAAGCCTGGTTCTGCCATTCATAGGCTACATGGTTTTAGAGAAAACATCTAATGCTTCTGACCCCCGTTTGCTTCTCTTTGTGAATTTGGCGTGGTAATATCTACCATAGTGATGTTCATGTCTGTGTATGTGCAAGAGGCTGCTGAGGGCATCATCTGAAGCAAAGTGCTAAATAAATAATCATGGCTGCTGTTATCACTTCTGTAATTATAGCAGTAACTCACCAATCATATTACCTTTCTCAATTTATAATAGATTACCAATAAGTTTCATGCTCTCAGGAAGTTAGAATAGCATAGTGGAAAGTACAAGCATCTCTTGTTGGGAAGCCTGATGAGTCTTATCTTCTAAACATTGAAATGTGGATGATAATGGTCTAATATCTGATGCTGTTGTTCTAGCCCTGCACTTTTACAGTGTGGCTGTGAAGACAACTGTAAGTAATGAAATAATCTAGGTAGATATTCTTCATAAATTGTGTACTGATCTTCAAATGTTGCTTATTGTTCTTGCTGTACCTCCTTTTATTGATATATTAGATAAGGTAAATTTGTTTTGCATCCTGCCCACTAAATTATCGAATTTTGCCTATACATTCAGATGGAATACTTAAAGGTCCTTACAATAAAATTATTTTTTTGGTGATGACCCCTTAGAGCAATGTTGTCATAAAGTTTCAGTGAGAACACTTTTGTGGTACACAGCAATTAATGTCTGTCGATTTGATGAGTTTTTAAAAAGTCAGACACTTCAATGTATGCCACAGGTAGCATCTTTAAAAAGGTATGGTTTTTGTTTTGGAGATGAATCTTTTTGTACAGTTACCATCAAAATCCTTGGATTAGGATCCCAAAGACTCACGTAGTTTGGGCTCTACCTCTTCACAGCTGATGATCTAAAGCAAAATGCTTTACCTGCCACACCTTGGGTTCTTCCACATCAGATAGTGGGGGTGTTGGAAGCCAGCTGAATTACATGGTCTTTTTTCTAAGACCTCCTGCAGATCTAAAACCAAATAATTTAGTGAAGACTGAGGGGAGTATAATTAGGTACATGTGAATGTATGTGTATGTGAACCTTTTTACTTATTCGTATATTTGTTCAGTAGCTAGAAGGGAGTCACTCATTTTGACAGAGGGAGGGACTGAAAAAATGTATTTGATACACATTTGAAAAATTAAAATTAATAATAGATTATGCCAATTTTTTTTTTTTTAGAAAAAATACAACCCTTTGGCTAACTCTACTGTATCCAAATCTGACTCTTAAAATGCAAAGACTCTGCTTTAAATCATAGCTCTCTTAATTAGGGTCATTGCTACAAATGAAAACCGATTTGGGTGCTCGTCTAATAAGAAAATGCCAGTTACGGTATATTATCAACCCCGACTTGCCAGGCATTGAATTTCCTGATATGGTCTGCTGGGAACCTTAAATGAACAAGAGCAATTATAAACCTAAAGTCTGCAGCCATTTGTTGGCATTATCTCAGGATAATTTCCCTGAAACATTCATGATGAAATGCAAAGGTAGATAATTTAAAAATCCATTTAAAATAGCTGTGGTATAATTTAAGCTAAGGTCTTTCTCTATAGTGGACATTATAGTGAGACTGCATTTTAAAACGGATTCTTTACAAATGATCTTATCTTAGATATCATTGCTCTGGGAAGCATTTTAAACAAGTTTAAATAATTTTCTTAGCAATGATGTGAGTAAAACAAAATCATTTGTATTATTTGTTTTCTGTTTAAATGAAGAAACTCAAAAGAAGTTCACCTTGAAGGAAGTCTGCCAAAAGCTCATTATTATTCAGAGAAAAGGAAAAAAATCAGCAAGAACATTGCTACCTTCTTCTCTCCTGACTTTTTCACAGTGTTAAGCTTCATGTTCTTTAAGTGTCTTGAGTAGTGAAAAGTAAATATATGGTTATTCCATAGACATATAAATATGGTGAGTATGTAGAGTAAAACCTGATTTGATTTTATCTTTAATATTTCCTCTGTCAAATACTTTCCCTACCATCAAATAGGTCCCATGAAGATGAAAGCAAAATAAAATGAAAGTGAGTCTTACAATAGGAAAACTGCTAGATAGATAGATTGATAGATACATACATATATATATGTTGAAATTACAACAGCAGATCTGTGGCTTTTCTTTCTCTCTGTCTCTCTACCAACTGTCTTTAATTTCTCTTCTTAAGTTCTTGAGCAAGGACTAAATATCAAAATTAAGGCTCAATACTAGCCCAATTTTGTTGTTGATTTCTCAACTCAGAAAATACGGGTTTATAATGGAAGTCCTGACACACGCTTTGCTCTAATAACCTGTAAGATGGACCAATAAACTGCAGCAACAGCCTATTAACAAGAACCATAACTGATCAGAGAACAGAGCAAAATTTATTTTGTTCTTTATCTTGCTTGAGATATCTAGCATAACACAGGTAATTTGGGACTTTTCTTTATAATGAAGGGAAATCTCATGCTTAACCCAGAGAGAAGCCCTAGATTCTGAGAGAAGGTTTCTTCCCTTAACATCCCATTTATGTGACCTCAAAGTGGGATTTAACTCATCTCTGAAGAAATTTAAATTGGGATAACATAGAAAAGGCCTATGTATCATATTTATCAATGATTTTGAAGAGAACCTCTTGAGAGATGGTTAACAATGCTTTTCATTTCTTGGTATTCTATTTCTTTTTCTTCACCTTGGTGCTATTTGGATGGATTAATTTAAAAGTGGTACAGTAGTCATCTTTCAGAAATTTATTTTTAGCGGCTTCTAATTTCTCCAAGTTCCAAGTCATATCTCAGCCACAATATTTCAATCACTTAGTCATGACAACTTGTTGGGAATGGTCATTCCATGTTAGCCACAGTAGAACAACGAATAGTGACTGAACCTGCTGCCTCCCAGGCCCACATTCTGACCCTTAAATTCATTCTTCTTCCATATATCAAATGTCTCTTATGTACAGAGTCATTGTTATTCACATAATAAGGCTCACAGTTTCTGGCGCTGAACTGAGTCTTACATTTTTAAGATGGGCTTTCAGAAAGACAGATGCAAACAATTTCAGTTTTGTGAAAAGGATCCCTGGGTGAGTACCCCAGACACTGTGAATCTCCTACCTTCTTCAGATTATAGTGACTTGGATCCTGATTCAGCCTAGAGACTTTTGTCTCTTGTGTTTGCCCCACTAAAGATTTAATTTCTCATTTGCCTCACCAGAATCTGGCATGGATGATTTTCCCCAAACTATTCTCTGACTTACAGTTCAGTCGTGACATACAAGCACCTACTCTCTCTGGGTTGTCACGTTTACATTTCTGAACACCTTCCTTTTTTCTAATCCCCAACACACACGTGGATTACATCAGCTCCATCTCAGACAAGGGTGATTTTAGGGATGGAATAAAACTGCTTTTTTGGCCGGGCACGGTGGCTCAAGCCTGTAATCCCAGCACTTTGGGAGGCCGAGGTGGATGGATCACGAGGTCAAGAGATCGAGACCATCCTAGTCAACATGGTGAAACCCCGTCTCTACTAAAAATACAAAAAATTAGCTGGGCATGGTGGCGCGTGTCTGTAATCCCAGCTACTCAGGAGGCTGAGGCAGGAGAATTGCCTGAACCCAGGAGGCGGAGGTTGCGGTGAGCCGAGATCGCGCCATTGCACTCCAGCCGGGGTTACAAGAGTGAAACTCCGTATCAAAAAAAAAAAAAAAGAAAGTGTAATCAGAAATGCTTGGGAAATCCTTTAGTGAAAAGACATTCACTAAACTAAGAAGTATTTGAGATGGACTATAGTTGGAATTCCTAAAAATGACCTTGAAAAAAAGTGGGAACCAGAACTGAAGATGAAAAGCTTTATCCCATCATACACAGACCTCTGACTCTTCAGATGTTAAAACTTTTACGTTTTTAAAACATTTGGACTAAACAACTATCTTCAACTTTTTTCAAACAGTTAAATAAGCTATGAGTATCATTACTTACTGTGCTTTAATTAAATATGCACTAATGTTAAGAAATATATTAACATGTTCTTTAAGTTTTTTCATGAGTTCCATTGTAGCCACATGTATTAAAGGAGTATCAACTTTGGTAAAATTTTCATAAAAGCAAACAGTGTAAATTAAGATAGCTTCAGAGGATACTATATATTGCAAAATTAAAAATTTAAGTTGGCCGGGCGCAGTGGCTCAAGCCTGTAATCCCAGCACTTTGGGAGACCGAGGCGGGTGGATCACGAGGTCATGAGATCGAGACCATTCTGGTCAAAATAGTGAAACTCCTTCTCTACTAAAGATACAAAAAATTAGCTGGGCATGGTGGCGCGTGCCTGTAATCCCAGCTACTTGGGAAGCTGAGGCAGAAGAATTGCCTGAACCCAGGAGGCGGAGGTTGCGGTGAGTCGAGAATTGCGCCATTGCACTCCAGCCTGGGTAACAAGAGCGAAACTCCGTCTCAAAAAAAAAAAGTTTAAGTTAAAAATAAAATATGCTAAGTAATTGCTAATGCAAATAAGTACACTAGTATGCACCCTTATAATCTGTATACCTTAAATATCTCCAAAAAATGATTAAAATAAATTACATGCTTTGGCAGTGTTAAATGTAGCTATCAGATATCTGCTAACTCATAAAGTTCTTAATACTCCAGTAGCAAAAGGATCAACTTTTCTCCTGAAAACTGATGTAGATTACTTTAATTGCAAAAAGAAAAATATGTTTTTCTCAATGTCCTGAATAAAGAAAATTAAATAGGATAATGTAAACATTTAAAAAAGAATTCACAATATAGACAAAAGTTTGTAATTCCTGAGTGTTAACTATAAAGAACCAATATATTTCATTAAAGATTTAATATTCCTTTTAACAAAGATACTGATGAAAATGTTGAAACTTTAGATATCAAAAGAAAAGCTAAACAGCTCCAGGAATAATGTTGGGAACATCACTTTAATAGTCTCAAATTAAAGTTCTTTTAAACTATTATGAAAAGATT
Source organism: Callimico goeldii (assembly GCA_963573925.1). Taxonomy (NCBI): domain Eukaryota; kingdom Metazoa; phylum Chordata; class Mammalia; order Primates; family Cebidae; genus Callimico; species Callimico goeldii. The sequence goes on along the minus strand of CAUYOR010100332.1, from coordinate 3,746 downwards.
GACAATAAGGGAACATTTATGGAGCACCTACAACACACCAGAGACTGAATTTTCATTTTCTGTCCTTTTCTCCTCACTATAATTCTATGCAGCAAATATCATTATTCTATTTTACGGAAGAGGGAACTGAAGTTTAGAAAGGCAAACCAATTTGTACAAATTCACACAACTAATCACTGGAAAAGCTACAAATGGAACAAATGATACCTAATCCCTAACTAGGGTGTCCGGAATTATATACTATTATTATACCAACTCCCAGCAAACTGGCACCATATCAGCTACAAAAGGTAGTGTGCGCATAAAACATGACAGGTCATACCACTACTTAGCAGAACAGTTTCAATCAGCCTCCTTAATTCTATATTGGAAAAAATATATTTTCAGAAAAATGTAAAATCTCCTAAGGCAACAGAGTAGCAATAATAAAATCACCTAAGTAAATGGACTAAAATCATGGTAGAGCTGAAGTCTTCATTTCCACAAGGCTTGTAAAATAATATTTGTATACAAACATCCCTCAGTATCCCCACAGAACTAGTTCCAGGACCTTCGAGGACACCAAAATCCATGGTACTCAAGTCCCTTACATAAAACAGCTTAGTATTTGCATAAAACCTATGCACATCCTCTTATATGCTTTAAATCATTTTAGAATATTTCTGAATATCTAATACCATGTAAATACTATGTAAATTGTTCTTCTGTATTTTTTGTATTATTTTCCTTGTGGTGGTGTTATTTTTTCTCCCCAAATATTTTCGAGCTGCATTTGGTTGAATCTGTGGATACAAAACCAGTGGCTATAGAGAGCTGACTGTATTTTATGAGCTGGATGCTGTGAAACATTTACAAAGCTTAACATGTAGTCACTTGAAAAGCAGCATCCTTAAACAATGACCACAGTTGTGTCTTTATTAACTTCTACTATATTATGTTCAATGTTATTATAGTTATTATAAAGGTGTATACTTAACGGGAGGGGGGATCTACCATCCAACTCTTAATTTTTAATGGTTTCTAATCATTTTATCATAATTTCTACTAATCAATTATTACATAATAACTGGAAAAACATTTACCAGGTCCTCAATATTGCCATAGATATTCTTCTTCATGCCTGATGCCCGAGTAGATACCCATCCTCCTACAGTACTGAACTCCAGGGAATCTGGTTCATGACCTGTACAATAACCACTTTCTTTAAGCTGAAAAACAAAAAATTAACATTTTACAGTGAAAATGATCCCATTACATACAGCACTCAACACATTAACTCCTCCCACTTTAAAATTTCCATGTCACTGATATTTGAATTTATTAATTTCTACATAGCAAGAAAAGATACTTTCATCACACTAGTCCTTAAAAATTTTTGTAAGTTTTTGCCTAGTAGAAAATTTTACAAAATTGACAGATGTAGGCCAAAAGTTTTATTTTTCACAGTTTCACCAATCATACTCCTTACATCCTTTTGTTTGAGGCCAGTTGTCCTTCCCCACCTTTTTTTCCTGCAAAGACACAATTTAAATATTTATGGAGATCAGATTATGCTTAAATAACTGCCAACGTCACCTAAACACTTTCAATAAATAAAGCACTTAATCTCTTGTTCTCTCTACCCTAATGTAATATGCAGCAGGCCTGCAGAAACTCCAAGCAAATTGCCTGTACTTAATTCTCTCAAGGAGTCATGTGTTTTAATGTTCAGGCATCTGGCCAGGTTTCCTGCATGTAATATTGTCATTTAATTGTGACGCAGATCATGCATTCCTGTACATTAAGTAGTCACTTGCCTCTCATTTTTCTACATTAGCTTGGCTTTGCCATCTGCACAGCACCTGAAATTGAATAGATGCCCTTTACTGCAACACCACCAAAGCCATTCCAATGAAATCATTTTAAAGACTCAGCCATCTCTTGTCAAATGGTACAGACACCACCATCTGCATATCCACTGTCTGATGCACTCAAGCCCATCAATCTGTGTTGATCATTTTGATAGTCATTCAGTTAAGCAACTGTTCTATTTCTCAAGTAAGCCATGCAGACCTATGTCTGTATATGTGTATTTAAGTATAGTGTGAAAGTTGTACTCTGAAATATGAAAGCCTATTAGGTCAAATATAATTTGTTAGGTTTTGCATATCAGCAATGCAAATTATCTATCTATTCTAATTTTGCTGCTAGGAAAACAAGATTTTAAAAGACATCAACTATTAAGATTTTTCTACTAAATATTCAATATATTATTTAGTTTTAAGAGGTTAATATCCATCTACAAAAAAGAAGCTTAAATAAATGGCTGAAGAGTTTAAAAATGAAGATTATCAGACTGTTACATTAAATTTCTTCCCTAACTCCAACCCCAAACAAAATACTATCAGTGTTTCTCTTAAAACACTACTGTTACTCAATTTTCTTTTAGAACATAACCTTTTACTCCATTTTATGAAATTGAGAAAGGAAGAAAAGACATTCATAGAGCCCTAAGATGCAGCAGGTACTAAAGAGAGAGGTTTCACATACTCCCATGACAAAACAAACTTCTACATTATACAGAAGCAAATAATTAAGTACACACTAGAACTATTTCTATCAGTATATCCAATATTACATATACTATTAATTTGTTTCTTTTGTCTGGTATATTACTTCATTACCTTCTCCAACTACAAGCAAGTACTATATGCTAAGAATTGTGTAAAGCAAAAGATAAAGACACCAAAAAAAACCAGATGGTCCCATGCTGAAGGAGCTCTACCACACTAATTTAAATTTACTTCTTTGTTAAAAATCTTACTAACTTCCTACTAAATAAGTGAAGAAAGTGTAATGGTTAAAAGCCTGGGTTTTCTTGCCACAAAGTTTAAGAAAAAAAAAAATCCCTGGGTTTGATACTGTCATTTACTGTTGCTAGAAAATTTGCATACCACAGTATACCACAGTATACAAATTTAGTGAGAAACAAATGCTGATGCATAGTAAGTGCTTAAGAAATGGTATCTAAGATCATAAACATTTAGCCACTTTCTCCTTTAAAGGTCTGTATCACTGTTAATACCATTATCTGGTAAGAAAAATTTACTGAAGAAAAGTCCACAGATTTATACATACAATTAATCAAATATTCATTCCCCACATTCTCCTAGAAAGGATCTCACTCTGTCTCCCAAGCTGGAGTATAATGGCACAATCATGGCCCATTGCAGCCTCAAATCCTGGGCTCAAGCATTCCTCCTGCTTTGGCCTCCCAAAGTACTGGAATTATAGGCATAAGCCACTGCCCCTGACTCAAAATTTATTTTTTAATAAAATAACATCTCTGCCCCATAATATGCTAGATAACAATAACTGTGATCATTAACCACTTAACATGTGCCATAAAGCAATACGGAAATAAAAACTTTATCTCACTTGTGTTCCCATTTAATACTGAAATAACAAATATTTATTGACTAAGTACTGAGCTTCAGATGTATCACTTAAAAAAACCCTAAACTATGGTTTTTATATTATAGAGAAATACTGAGAAAAATGTATATGCAGCTAAGAAAAAAACTAGACGGTGGCTCAAGCCTGTAATCCCAGCATTTTGGGAGGCCGAGGCGGGTGGATCACGAGGTCAACAGATCAAGACCATCCTGGTCAACATGGTGAAACCCCGTCTCTACTAAAAATTACAAAAAATTAGCTGGGCACGGTGGCACGTGCCTGTAATCCCAGCTACTCAGGAGGCTGAGGCA
>CAUYOR010100330.1:0-17820 GCA_963573925.1 Callimico goeldii | reverse complement strand
AAAAATTAGCTGGGCATGGTGGCGCGTGCCTGTAATCCCAGCTACTCAGGAGGCTGAGGCAGGAGAATTGCCTGAACCCAGGAGGCGGAGGTTGCAGTGAGCTGAGATTGCGCCATTGCACTCCAGCCTGGGTAACAAGAGCGAAACTCTGTCTCAAAAAAAACAAAAAACAAAAAACAAAAAACAAATACAGACGTGGGCCACTATGTCTAGCCTGGTAATCACTGTTCTGACTGTTGCCACCTTAGATTAGTTTTGCCTGCTTTTTTTTTTTTTTTTGAGATGGAGTCTCTGTCTCCAGGCTGGAGTGTGGTGGTATGATCTTGGCTTACTGCAACCTCTGTCTCCTGGGTTCAGGCAATTCTCCTGCCTCAGCCTCCCGGGTAGCTGGGACTACAGGCATGCGCCTCCACACCCAGCTAATTTTTGTATTTTTAGTAGAGACAGCATTTCACCGTGTTGGCCAGGCTGGTCTTGATCTCCTGACCTCGTGATCCGCCTGCCTGGGCCTTCCAAAGTGCTGGGATTACAGGCATGAGCTAATGCACCTGGCCTTTGCCTGCTTTTTAATTCCCTTTAAAAATGGAATTGCACTTACGTTTTATGAGATCGATTCCTGTTGTTGCATGTTTTTTCCCATTGCTCTGTAATATTCCATCATATAAAGTTTAGGTCCCTTTTTATAGTTGATGGACACTTGGTTGTTTCCAGTTTGAGCCATCATGAAGAAAACAGCTGAAAACATTCTTGTCCATGTCTTTTGTGGATAGAGTATGAGTTATTGATTAGGGCAACTGACCATCCTCAGAATTGACATTTACAGTAACTACCTCATGGAGACTGTCACACTGCCCGGGCCAAAGGATTTTTAAGTAAATTGACGATGTTATACAAAACCATATTACACAAAGGAGTGAATTTAGTCTCCTATGGCTTGTATATAGCCAGTCCATGCCAGCATGAAAGCAGATCATTGCTTTGGTGCACCTCGCCTATAATAAATGTTCTAAGTCAGAAGGTCAATTTCCTGAAATCTGAGACTCTCATGTGAAACCATATTGTTTCCTCATGCCTTCTCCAGAAGCTAGGGTGGGAAGGAACCCTTTATCACTTCTGCAGATAGACATCATTTTCTAATTATAGATTCTCACTGTGAAAAAGTCATGAATTCCTAAAAACTCTGGGAAGATAAACTAGGTTTGGGGATCCCCCGAATTGGAATGAATAAAGTTTTAAAAGATTCATTTATGTTTTCTTTCCATGTCATTCTGTGTATTGTGATGAGAAAAATATTTGCTGCTGATTTAGAATTCCTGAATGCTCTTATAAAAATTTAATTCCACCCGTAGTAACTAGGCTTTCAAGTCTTTGAGAGCGGCTGTTTTCTTCCAGTAGGTTGATAGAGGGAAAACCTATTAGTTTAAGAGAATTGTTGGATACAAGTTTAATAGGAAGGCGAACTCAGAGCACCACTGGGGGCTGCCGAATTGATTTAAATTTTAAAAGAACCTGTGTTTTATGAAAGTAAAGAAATAGATTAACAGTCCCCGTGATAAGAATGGAAAAGATTCTTGGGACCTGTACCACACACATACATTTAAAGTATCACCCAGCCTGGGCAACATGGTGAGGGCCTGTCTCTACAAAATTCAAAATCTTAGCCAGGCATGGCAGTGTGTGCCCGTGGTCCCAGGTTGAGTTGGGAGGATCGCTTGACCCCAGGAGGTCAAGGCTGCAGTGAGCTATGATTGCGCTGCTGCACTCCAGCCTGGGCGACAGAGTGAGACCCTGTCTCAGAAAAAAAAAAAAATTAAAATATCACTGCCTCTTTGTAGCACTTAACAGTATTTTTGAACAAGCCAACAGGAGGGGAATCTGGTGCCGTGAAGTAATGTTATGGGTGCATTTACCCTTTGACCCAGCAGTCCTGTTTCTGGGAATCTTTATTGCAGATACACCCGCACATGTGATGAAATGACATTTGCTCACAATTATAATTGAAGCTTTTTAACACCAGTGTTGGAAGCCGCCAAGTGGCCATCAGTCAATAAGGGACTGGTTAAAGGGATGATAGTGTCTATCTGCAGTGGGACGCTATGCAGCTGTTAAACAGAATGCTACAAATCTGTGTTCCAGCCATGCCTGTAATCCCAATACTGTGGGAAGCCAAGGCAGGCAGATCACTTGAATTCAGGAGTTCGAGACCAGCCTGACCAACACAGTGAAACCGTGTCTATGCTAATAACGCAAAAATTAGCTGGGAATGGTGGTGTAAGCCTGTAATCCCAGCTACTCAGGAGGCTGGGGCAGGAGAATCTCTTGAACCCAGAGGGTGGAGGTTACCGTGAGCCGAGATTGAGCCACTGCACTCCAGCCTGGTGACAGAGCAAGATTACGTCTCAAAAAAAAAAAAAAAAAATCTGTGTTTTGATTTGAGAAGATTTCCAGGTACATTGCCAAGCACAAAACCCACAGTGGAGAACAGTGCATGGAATATGCTGCCCTTCGTATAAGAAAGATGGGCATGTGAAAATATGTATGTGAATTTACTTATATTTGCACTAGAACACTAGAAGGATGAACAAGTTATAATAAAATAATCTTCTGTCTGAGGCCCAGGAAACGGGAGTGATTGGGAATAGGTGTAGGAATGCCTCCTTTGCATGGGTCTTTTGATGTATTGTGTTGACCTTTGAATCGTGCAGAAAAGCAAGTCAGCAACCAGCAAAAGCAAATCGGCTCGGGAATGCCTTTGACTTTGAAGGAGACCCAGAGCAGGTGGTGGAGAGTGAAGGTGATTGACTGCATTTCTTTGCTCAGAAGCAAAGTCGCTGCATTCGTTAATTCATTCATTCAGTCATCAGCAAATGCGTACCGAGCTTCTCCCATGTACCATCTGCTATCTCAGATGCGGAGGTTAGAGCTGTCAATGGAAGCATTAAGGTCCAAGCTTTCCTGGAGCTGGCTTCTTGAGGAGGCAAACACATCACAGGACAAACAGATGCTTAGTGAGGAAGAGAAAGCTCCTGCGGCAGGACCAAAAGAGGAAGGTGGAAGGAGTCCAGGCTGAGGCCCGAGGGGATGTTCATTGCTGATAGATATTCCTGTTTGTTCATGATGCATTTGTAAACAGGGTTTTTAAATTTCATTTTTGAAGGCAGGGTCTTGTTCTGTCCCCCAGGCTGGAGTGCAGTAGCACGATCATCGCTCACTGCAGCCTCTACCTCCTGACCTCAAGTAATCCCCCTGCCTCAGCCTCCTAAGTAGCTGGAACTAAAGGCATGTGCTGCCATGCCCAACAAATTTCGTTGTTATTATTAATATTTGTAGAAATGGAGTTTCACTCTGTTGCCCAGGCTGGTCTCTTGAACTCCTGGCCTCAAGTGATCCTCCTGCCTTGGCCTCCTAAAGCGTCGGGATTACAGGTGTGAGCCGCTGCACCTAGCCCTGTGAACAATATTTGCACATAGGCTAATAAAGTGGTGTAAAATTTAACATTCAATTTTTTGCTACAGCAGTGAGGATTACATTTTACTATCATATCATTATTGCTTCAGATAAGTTTCTTTTCTTTTCCTTTTGTTTTTCAAACTGATTTTCCCTCTGTTTCCCAGGCTGGAGTGCAGTGGTATGAGCTTGGCTCACTGCAACCTCTGCCTCCTGTGTTCAAGCGATTCTCCTGCCTCAGCCTCCTGAGTAGCTGGGAGTACAGGCGTGTGCCACCAGGCCTGGATAATTTTTGTGTTTTTAATAGAGACAGGGTTTCGCCATGTTGGCCAGGCTGGTCTTGAACTCTCGACCTCAGGTGATCCACCTGCCTCAGCCTTCCAAAATGCTAGGATTACAGGCATGAGCCACGGAGCCTGGCCAGGATTACATTTTATCATAATATCATTATGACTTCTGGTAAGTTTCAAGTAAAAAAAAAAAAACCACATTATGGCAGGTGACTTTACCCCAGTCTACTGCTACATTGGTGGAAAACTAGAATTTAGTTGAATAAATAAAATGTGCTTTTGACCATCATAGTTTGCTTTCATAGCGGTCAAGTTATTCTGGGGCTAATGTTATCTATGTGATTTGTGACTATAACCATAGATTATTAGGTGATGAGACATCGCTGTGACAAGTCTGTTTTTTTTTTCTATTCAGGGAGTAGTTTAAAAAAAATCCTCATTACTGTGATATATTAGCTACAGAAAATTGAAAAAACCCCACGCATACACTCAGATAAATCACATAGCTCTCACATTCCATATGTCTTCATGACAGTCATTGTCTGAGAATCCCAGGGCGATAGCTCCACAGTAGATAATGTGGATATTTGAAACATATTTCTCTTGTGTTTATTTATTTATATTTTCTCTTCCTGCTCTTTTTATTGGCAGAATTCTCTGTCATGGTTTCTGAATTCGATGAAAGATAAATGTGGTTGTTTAAAAAAGTGTTTACGATGAAATGATGCGTTTGCAAGAGAGATTTTTCTCTGTCTCTTTGGGTTCAATTAAATGTGGATGAAACCTGAGAAATAATGAGTAACATGGGTCAAAGCCATGGGGAAAGGTGATGTTACTGCTTCCAGCACCTCTAGGTTTGCAACAGCAAGAGTTAAGTTTTGCTCAGAGAACGAAGGAAAAATAACACAGACTGGGCAGCCAGATCTGCGAGGCTGGGCTTTTCCTGACAACCAGTGCAGACTACAGCTTCGTCTGACATGGAAACAGCGTATTCACAAGCATTACTAGATCTGCGATCTACTTACAAAAACACCAGAAATTAGATTTGTTTTCAGGGCGAAGAAAATGCAGCGTCATACAGATCTTTATTTCCTAATCATGATAAACTCTACTCTACGGTGAATTAAGGAAATGCTCCAGGCGTCGTGGACGTCCCTTCAATCTACGAAATGCACAAAAAGGGGATAATGGAAGCTTGTTGTTGCATTTTCTATTTCTCTACTCTTTTTTATTTTATTTTTAAAGAGATGGGGTCTCACATTCTTGTCCAGTCTGGAGTGCACTGGTGTGATCGTTTCTCCCTGCTGCCTTGAACTCCTGGGCTCAAGCGATCCTCCTGCCTCAACCTCCTGAGTAGCTGGGATTACAGGTGTGCACTGCCATGCCCAGTTTATTTTATTTTATGTTTAATTTTTGTAGAGATGGGGGTCTTACTATGTTGCCCAGGCTCGTCTTGAACTCCTGGCTTTAAGTAATCCTCCTACTCAGACTCCCAAAGTGCTGGGATTATAGGCATGAGCCACCACTCCTGGCCTCCCAATTCTATTTTTTTTGAGATGCTTGCATTGTTGCCTGGGCTGGTGTGTGTGCAGTGGTGTGATCTTGGCTCGCTGCAACCTCTGCCTCCTGGGTTCAAGCGATTCTCCTGCCTCAGCCTCCTAAGTAGCTGGGATTACAGGTGCCCGCCACCACCCCTGGCTAATGTTTTGTATTTTTATTAGAGACGGAGTTTCAAAGGTTGGGCTCTGTTTGAGGACAAGCTGATTTAGAACTTTGTCAGATCTGTCCTCTTAGAATCTCAGGGGGCTTGGAAGGATGTGGATCTTCGTTTCCTAGTAGATAAGGAAAGGTAGGTAGCGACTGCACAAGGACCTCCACTCTGCCTTCTCGATTCACCCTACAGGAAGCTTGGGCAGTATCTCTGGGGCTGGTGATGGGAGTTGCTGCAGCGTGCTTGTGAGGACAGGACCGTTCACATCCACCATTGCTGGTAAGACAACCCTACCAGAGCAGGTTTGATTTGCCGTAAGCAGGTGCGTTCAAGGATGTAAAAAGGCTCCTGGCCACCTGGAAAATACATGTTCCATGCTCCGTGTGTTGCGTTATCTTTCTGAATTTACTTTCCAGATGGCAAATAAGAACAGGGTAGCAAAAGTAAGAAAGGATGACGGGAAGTTGGGTGAGAGCCGTCTGATTCTTAAACGCTTTTTACTATTTGGGGTAGTAGTTTAAAGAAGAGATGCTTTCAAAGTAAGAACACCCAAAAGTAGTGCAGCGGTGGTGGAAGTATTTCAGTTATTTTTAGGTGTTCTTCTGTGATGGTAGCCAAGGTGTCTCTTAGAGTAGATGCCTTGAGTGGAGACCGGATGTTTTACCACTTCTCTTTGGAGGAAGAGTTTGTTGCTCATCACAGAAACCAAACACTGCTTTTCCTGGGAACTGTTCCCTGTTCTCTGAAACAATGAACACTTTTCTCAGATCCATTTCACCAGAATATTCCCACCCAGCGCTTTTTACATCTTATACCAAGACCCTGATCTCCCTTGGGACTCAACGAAAGAGAATGAGTTTATGTTCCCAAGAGTTCTGGTGTTCTGTCAAAGTCCAGATTCTCTTCATTTCATGAAGAATTCATTTATTTTTCATTACTAAATGGACAATTTGATTTTCTGGCCTATTAAGATTTTTTTTTTAATAAATGGTTATGGCCAGGTGTGGTGGCTTGCACCTGCAATCCCAGCACTTTGGGAAGCTGAGGTGGGCAGATCACCTGAGGTTGGGAGTTTGAGACCAGCCTGACCAACATGGAGAAATCCCATCTCTATTAAAAATACAAAAATTAGCCAGGCGTGGTGGTGCATGCCTATAAATCGAGCTACTTGGGAGGCTCTGTCAGGAGAATCACTTGAACCTGAGAGATGGAGGTTGCAGTGAGCCAAGATTGTGCCATTGCACTCCAACCTGGGCAACAAGAGTGCAAGTTCGTCTCAAAAAAAAATGTTTATAAGCATTGGACCATATTTGTGAAAGTCTCAAGACCATCTAACAGAATTGATGTAAAATATGACAGTAACAAGAACAGCTACAATAAAGAGAGCTGATAATTATATGTTGCTTTTGTGTAGTATGCATTATTAAACATGGGAACGGTCAGAGTTCAGATGTGACATGCCTAGTGGGCTGATATGAGTTGTGGAGCTCTCATTCCCTTTTTTGTTTAGAGATGGGGTCTTGCTCTGTTGCCCAGCCTGGAGTGCAGTGGCATGGTCATAGCTCACTGCAGCCTCGACATCCTGGGCTCAAGAAGTCTCTCCCTCAGCTCCCACCCTGAGTAGCTGAGACTACAGGCATGCACCACCGTGCCCAGCTTGAGCTCTTATTTCTAACCTGTGAAGGTAATGGAGTCCTCTGGAGTGAAGCAGTACTGGTGACAGTAGCTCACACGGCAGAGCTGAGTGGCATAGACAGAGAGCACTCTAACTGGGCTGGAAGAAGAAATGAACATATGCCCGAGAATAAACATCTTTTGTCAAAATTCTGTTGTGCAGCCAGCAGCTGGCATTCATGTCTAGAGTCCAAGACCAGTAACAGCAAACTTATTTCCTGTTTGGCTTAGAGAATGAAAATAAGCTCTAAGAGACTTCCCCGCCCCTCCCCCGAAATGGAATCTTGCTCTTCAATGGCATGATTTTGGCTCACTGCAACCTCTGCCTCCCAGATTCAAGCAATTCTCCTGCTTCAGCCTCCCGAGTAGCTGGGATTATAGGCACACACCACCACAACTAGCTAATTTTTGAATTTTTAGTTGAGACGGGGTTTCACCCTGTTGGCCAGGCTGGTTTTGAACTCCTGACCTCAAGTGATTCATCCACCTAAGCCTCCCAAAGTGTTGGGGTTACAGGTGTGATCCACCACATCTGACCAGCTCTAAGAGTTTAAAAACATTTATAAATAAGTATGGGTTGGTGCTTATCAGTATTTTAGTTGTTAGTAAATTTGGTGGTTTGTTTATAATGGAACAATTTACCTTTTTAAGTAAACACGAATTTGTCATCTGCCAGCACATCTGTGTCTGTATCAACCAGTTTTCTCACCTCTGAGATTACTGCTGTTTTGTTTTCACTACCAAGTTCTTGGTGCTGTTTTCTCATCTAGCGAAGGTGAGTTGAAGGGGCTGCTATACATCGCCCCTCGATGTGGCTGGGCCCAAATCTCATCTTGAATTATCATCCCTGTAAATCCCTGTAGTCCCCATTTGTCAAGGGAGAGACCAGGTGTAGGTAATTGAGTCATGGGTGGTGGCTTTCCCCATGCTGTTCCTGTGATAGTGAGTTCTCAGAAGATCTGATGGTTTTATGAATATGTGGTAGTACCTCCTGCGTTCCTTTGCCTGCCTGCCACCTTGTGAAGAAGGAACTTGCTTCCACTTCCGCCATGATTGTAAGTTTCCCGAGGTCTCCCCAGCTGTGCTGAACTATGAGTCAATTAAACCTCTTTCCTTTATAAAATCACCCAGCCTGAGGCAGTTCTTTTTAGCAGTACAAAAGTGGACTAATATAGCCCCGCTTAGCTGGGGTCTGAAAACCTGGTTAAAATATATATCAAAACAGTAAATAAAAGTCACTGGTTGTTTGTCCCCTGTTTTTCCCGTGGTTGTTGAATGACCAGGTAAGAAATTAAGTGGGACACTCTGCAGACACCTAGCAGAGGGCTCGGCAGGTGGGTGTTCCATCAATGGGTATTTCCCCTCTCCTTCAGCAGCACTTTTCAGATTACCACAGAGCGCTCCCAAGTGCAGAGAGTAGTCAATAAATGAACCCAGACACCTGCGGAACTATTGCAGAGTCACATTGAGCAAGGCTGATGCTCTCAGAAAGTGTACCATTTGATCTCGTGGCTTTACCTAAGCCTCCCCGCCAAGTGTACTGTAATTTGAGAAGTTTAGTGTTAGTGACTGATGTCAGACAAGGCAGAAAAGCGTGGTCAAGTTCATCCCAAATGTATTTTGTTTATTTCATATTCTTTATATTTGAGCACTTACAAACCATTCACAAGTTAATTCTCTGAAGCAGAACATGACGTTCAACAGCACACACTTTCCTCACATGTTCTGGATGTTGGGCAAGGAGTAATCAGTCCTAAATTCTGTTATGCCTTCCCGGTGGTCGTGTTGAAATCTGATGAGAATCGTGGGTGAGAGCTTGAGTTTGTCCATCACCCGTAAGGCAGGCAGAGTTTGTGCGTTTCAGTTATGTGCAGAGGTTTGATGGTAGATTTCTAATTGAAGGATAAAATAGTGGGGCAGCATTTTTTTTTACCAACTTAGATAAATTTATTACCAACAGGAAAATAAAATTCCTGTTCATCTGGGTGTTTCTGTCTCAGCCATTAATTATAGATAATCGCCAATTACCCCTGAATTCAGTGATTTTGGCATATAACTAAAATTCTTTGATAATTCAAAAATTCCACTTTCATTGTTAATTCTTATTATTGATCCAATCTTTTTTTTTAATTTTAGTTTATTTTTTGAGATGGAGTCTCACTCTAGCCTAGGCTGGAGTGTACTGGTGCGATCTCGGCTCACTGCAACCCCCGTCTCTGGGGTTCAAGTGATTTTCCTGCCTCAGCCTCCCAAGTAGTTGAGATTACAGGTGCCCACCACCATGCCCAGCTAATTTTTGTATTTTTAGTAGAGACAGAGTTTCACCATGTTGGCCAGCTTGGTCTTGAACTCCTGACCTCAAGTGATCCACCTACCTTGGCCTCCCAAAGTGCTGGGATTACTGGCATGAGCCACTGCACCCAGCTGAGTCAAGCTTATTTTCAAAAAGCATAAAAGAGGTAATGTTTTGAGCACCCATCTTGTGTTTTATCCAGATTGTTGCGTTTAACCATCCCTTTGGTCCTGCCATGTGGTATCACTCCACATTACATAAGAAGAGACAGAGGTTCTGGGAGGCTGAATGCAAAGTCATCTATTGAGCATGAGCTAAGGTGCTACTTGACACGACTCAAGACTTACATTCTCTCTTTTTCTTTAAATTGCTGCCTGCTCACTGGTAAAAGCAGATAGGAGGAGGCCAGAAAAAAACTGAAATGATCTTAAGTCATCAATTTCTGAGTAACCAGGAAGTGACAAATATTTGTGAGAGTTACGTTCAGTTTCTTTATTTAAAAAATGAGTTCGTGGCTGGGTGCAGTGGCTGACACTTATAATTCCAGCGACTTGGGAGGTCAAGGCAGGAAGATCACTTGAGGCCAGGAGTTTGGGACCAGCCTGGGCAATATAGTGAGATGTCGCTAAAAAAATTTTTTTTAATTTAGCTGGGAGCGGTGGCCCATGCCTATACTCCTGGCTACTTGGGATGCTAAGGCAGGAGAATTGCTTGAGACCAGGAGTTGGAGGCAGCAGTGAACTATGATTATGCCACTGCAGTCCAGCCTGAGTGACAGAGCAAGACCCTATCTAATTTTTTTTTTTTAAAGATCAATAGGTTTTCCTATGGGGAGGTGTTATTTGTAAGTAACAGATGAGATAATGCATTAAAATACTTTGATGTGTGCAATCAGCAATAAATATGCCTAGGAAGACGGTCCCCCCTCAAGCCTCTGACCTTGGGAAGGATCTGTGCCTGGGAAATATGTGTTGGGAGCATTTTTTATGAGAAGGTTGTGATGGTAGCCTACACAGGACTTTTTACATGAGTTGAGAGCAACATCTGGTCCAGACAGATGACAGCTGCAAAATGAAGCAGGATGTTTTGGGGATTGTCATGGCTGGGGCACATTTGCTTGTTTAACATCTCTGGCACTTTCTGGCCAAAAGGTGTTTAGGGTTTTGATAACTCATTTCGAAGCAAACCAACCACCTCATGAGGTTGCCCTCCAACTCACATTGAAATTTCGCCTCTCTCTCAGCCCCCTGAGAAACTTGTCATCCATATGTGGCCTGCAGAAGGAATGGACAGATGCCATCATGTGGAATGTGTAATAAATATTGTGACTCGATGACCGGGTGTCCACTCTCAGGTTTTCTCTCTCTTTTATTGACATGGAGTCTCATTCTGTTGCCCAGGCTGGAGTGCAGTGGTGTGATCTTGGCTCACTGTAATCTTCACCTCCCGGGTTCAAGTGATTCTCCTGCCTCAGCCCCTGAGTAGCTGGGATTACAGATGGCTACCATGACGCCTGGCTAATTCTTCTATTTTTAGTAGAGATGGGGTTTTGCCATGTTGGCCAGGCTGGTCTTGAACTCCTGACCTCAAGTGATCCACCCGCCTCAGCCTACCAAAGTGCTGGGATTACAAGCGTGAGCCACTTCACCTGGCCACTCTCATGATTTCTTGAGTGCTGGAACCTGGGTAACTGATGAATTGTGATTGGAGCCATGTCCTAACCTAAATAGAGCAGTTACCTAATGCATTTTCAAATGCATTGAATGTCAAAATCTTTTCACCTCTAATTAAAAAATATGAAATGGTCAGTTATGCCAGATCTACCTAGAATAGGTGACTTTTTTCTCATGGACACCCCTTTTATGAGAGCGTTAGCAGAGATACACTTCATAATGCTTGGTGTAGTGCATCGTAGGGATGTTGTATGTGTTTGTTGAATGAATGGACTGCAGAAGCGCCTGCAGAACCCACGTTTGCTTTGTATGACCATTTGTAGGCAGGATGATCTCTTGATTGGTCTTCGTTCCATGAGGTTTATAACGTATGTTCTTTAGGTTTTTTAAATGGAATTTTTTATTGGCATAATTGTAGATTTACATGAAGTTGTCAGGAATGACAGAGAGAGCCTGTGTACCCTTTATCCAGTTTCCCCCAATGGTAACATCTTGTAAGTTTCCAGTACAATATCACAACCAGTATATTGAAATTGATGCAGTTTGTGTCATTCATATGTGCCACCAATTTTATGCAGATATGCTTTTTAATTCTTATGTTTTGAGGCAGAATCTCACTCTCTGTCACCCGGGCTAGAGGACAATGGTGCCATCATGGTGCACTGCAGCCTTGACCTCCTGGGCTCAAGTGATCCTCCTGACTCAGCTTCCCAAAGTGTTGGCACTACAGGCATGAGCCACTGAGCCCGGCCTCAAATATGGTTTTTAAAAGCAATTTTAAAGTGGTGGTGTGACTGGAGAAAATAAAAGCCACGTTGTGGGCCTCTGGGTCAGGGGTGGAGCCAGAACTTTCTGGACATTCGTTGGGATGCTGCTGGTTCCCAGCGGCAGAGAAGAGGTGCGTTTGGAATGATTGGGGACATCCCTCGTAGCGGGGGAGAGGTTGTCCTGGAGTGGCGTGGTGTAGACAGTAGTCAAAAGACAATTTCACAGCCCCGAACAGGGAGCACTGCCGGCGTTCTCTGGGGAGGGGCCAGCCCTCTGGTGGGGGCCCTTTATGCCTATATCCCCCCATGACCTCTCCAGCCCATGTGATGGGCAGACATGAAGTAGTTTAGGCCCCCCAGGGGCTCTAAGTCTGATCTGCACCCAAATCCCTGACCACACCCTCCCCCTTCAGAACCAGAATTTCCAGAAGGTTTCGGAAGAATTAGCCTCTGTCTTTGTCATCCTTTCCTTTCATGGGGTTGTTTTTCTTATCGGATTCAGGCAAGCAAATAATTAGGTCTTGGAGGGCTGGGCTGGGGGTGGGGGGTGCTTCTTTTTATTCATTATTTAGCAGCCTCTTTCTGGTCCCAAATCTCATCTGCCCTCAGCAGTCCACACAGCGTCCTGCCCGGGCAAGGTGGGGGATTCATACGGATAGAAATCAAGCGAACGGCTCCATGGGGAGAGATTCTGAGGGAATGGAAACCTGCAGCTCCCTGGATAAAGGGGAAATGGGGCGAGGAGCAGAGGGGGTGGCGTGCGCAGGGCAAGGAGCCTGCTGTATTCTGGGACTCTTGAAGTCCATGCCTGCTGAGCTGAAAGGGTCTCCTCTGGATGAGAACACGGCCTTGTTTCTATTTAGGGAGAGAAAAGCCACCCAGCATTTCTATAGTCTTGAATTAGAGCCAGCATTCTAGGTTAGAAGGTAGAGGTTCCCCCACCCTCCCCTTTTCATATAGATTTAGGAAATGTCTGGATTTCAGCCCATACAAGGAACTCATGCAATTAATCCTGTCTTCCAAGCGAGGCCTTCCCTTGGAGGTGTGCAGGTGGCAACATGTTTATGGCTTCCACTTGGGCATAACCAAGAAAGGGGACATTTGCATCATATTCTCTTTCTGGGTTTGCCAGGCTCTGCCACAGTCATGGCAGATAAATGACCCACCTTCCCCAGGAATTACTAATTCAAAAACACATAACTATACAGTGACAGCTTATGATGTGGAAACCCTGAGAACTGATTTCTAGGAAAAGCTAATATCATAAAAAGCTTTTGCAAATGTGTTTATAGTATGTTATTATTTCATAAGGTTTTCAGAATCCAGTTTTAGAATGTGCACCTTCTGGAGAAAATAACGTTATATTTTACTTGGAGAACAATTTAGTGAAAATGACCCTTTCAAAGGATTTGGTAAACGCATGTGTTAAATTCTTTTTAGTCATTGTATATAATCAGTTCTTTCAGAACCTTTTTTTTTTTGAGACGGAGTCTCGCTCTGTTGCCCAGGCTGGAGTGCCAGGGTGCGATCTCCACTCACTGCAGCCTCCACCCACCAGGTTCAAGCGATTCTCCTGCCTCAGCCTCCTGAGTAGCTGGTACTACAGGTATGTGCCATTATGCCCAGCGAATTTTGTATTTTTAGTAGAGATGGGATTTCACCATGTTAGCCAGGATGGTCTTGATCTCCTGACCTCATGGTTCACCCGCCTCTGCCTCCCAAATTGCTGGGATTACAGGTGCACGCCACCACACCCAGCCAATTTTTGTATTTTTAGTAGAGATGGGGGTTTCACCATGTTGGCCAGGATGGTCTCGATCTTGTGCTCCACCCTCTTCGGCCTCCCAAAGTGCTGGGATTACAGACGTGAGCCAGAACTTTTTTTCTTCCTGATTGGTCTTTTTTTTTTTTTCTGTTGTCACTTTTTGGTGTACTAGGGTACTGTTCTTCTTAAGTATTGAACAGTTTCCTTAGGGTCTGTTCTGATAGCTTCATAAATGGGGTAATACCAGACAGAAGGACAGTCAGTATTTGCTTGATTGCTTTAGATTATTCTCTGGATTTGAAGATAGGTCTAAATGATTCCAGAGGTTCACATGTTAATAAACAACAGATCATTAGGTTTTCAGATGATCTCGAAAATGTCCATTATTCTATAAATAGAGCTAGCCTCGAGGTCTGCATTTGCCTCCGGGATTTCATAACAATTCTCTATAATGCTTTTGAAAACTTGGACTTTCTATATGGTATATTTGGGGCAGCTTTTTTAAATTTAGGAAAGTATGCCATTCCATTCCTTTGTGTGATATATAAAGACTTGACCAGGAGTGTAAAAATCAACTCTAATCCCACCTCTCAGAAATAACCGCTGTGAAGTTTCTGATGTATTTTCCAGGGCTTTTCTGTGCATAGTCGACACAATTGCTTTTGTATTGTGTGTTGTTTCTTCCGTTTGCCACTAAGTGACATATCTTGGGCGTGTACCCATATCGCAGATTTTCCCCCAACATCCTAAAATACTGTGTATGCTTCTTTTAAAATTCATTTATTTATTTTTGTTGTTTTTTCTTTTATGTATTTATTCTTATTTTTTTCCAAGATGGAGTCTCGCTCTGTCGCCAGGCTGGAGCGCAGTGGCGGGATCTCAGCTCACCGCGACCTCTGCCTCCCGGGTTCAAGCGAGTCTGCTGCCTCAGCCTCCTGAGTAGCTGGGATTACAGGCGTGTCCCACCACACCCAGCTAGTTTTTGTGTTTTTGGTAGAGATGGAGTTTCGCCATGTTGGCCAGGCTGGTCTTAAACTCCTGGTCTCAAGGGATCCGCCTGCCTCGGCCTCCCAAAGTGCTGGGATTACAGGCGTGAGCCACTGCGTCCGGCTGTGTATGCTTTTTTGAATTCCAAGAAACCCTGGCTTCGGGTTCCATGGCCCATGACCCAGTGTGCTGCCACCACCTCTGTACTAAACCACGCCACATTGCGTGTGTGTGTGTGTGTGTGTGTGTGTGTGTGTGTGTGTGTGTGCGAGGCGGGGCTCTGCTCCGGGAGTCTTGGTTGATTTGCCTTCTGTTTGTCCCCTCTTCCTTTTTTGCTCCTTTCTCCTTCCTCCCTTTGTGTCTTTTTCCCACACTATTTTCCTCCACACTTTTTTCTACTTCTGCTTTCTTGTGTGCCTGTATCTGTATTGATCTGAAGTTTGAGGCCGAGTGGCCACTCATCGATTACTGATTCCCCCACCCCAGCACACACGTACACTGCAGGCTGCAGGAAACAGGCTTTGCCCCACTTCGAAAGTGGGAATCTGTAAACCCAGCACTTTGGGAGGCCTCAAGCTCAGGGGTTCGAGACCAGCTTGGCCAACCCCGTCTCTACAAAAAATACAAAAGTTAGCTGGGTGTGGTGGTGTATGCCTGTAATCCCAGCTACTTGGAAGGCTGAGAAAGGAGAATCTCTGGAACCCGGGAGGCAGAGGTTGCAGTGAGCTGAGATTGCATCACTGTACTTCAGCCTGGGCAATGAGAGCGAGACTCCATCTCAAAAAAAGAAAAGAAAAGAAAGAAAGAAATCAGCCCCTGGTCTGAATTAGCGTGTCTGGGCCCACATGGGAGTGGCTTCCTTTATGGTTCTGGTTCATGTTTCCCTTTGAGCATGAGACCCAAATACTGTCTATATAGACCACTGACTGCAAACGGCACCTTGTTCAAGGCGGTGAACCTGTTTCTTAGTGGCTGAGGAGGGGCTGGCTGTGCACACATCAGGTGACCATGTGAACCGCGTCCAGCGTCCTTTGATGAGAGCTCAGCAGTCTAAAGCCTGAGGATGAACAGGGCAGGAGCTGTCCAGGTTGCCAGGGCCCTGGTCAAGGGCCCCTCAGCTTATTCCTTCCTGAGAATCAAGACAGGAAGGAGTAGAATGCCTGCTCCATTTTTTCCCACCTCATCTGGTTCTCTACCCAGCAACCTGCCTGAAGAATGAATCTGATTTCCTCCTTTCCTGCAAGCACAATTTATTCCTTTCCTGCTAAGGAGAGGCATGTTGAAAGAGCTGTCTCTGGCCAGGTGTGGTGACTCATACCTGTAATCCCAGCACTTTGGGAAGCTGAGATGGGAGGATCGCTTGAGCCCCAGAGTTGAAGACCAGCCTGGGCAACATAGAGAGACTGTGTCTCTACAAAAAAATACAAAAAATTAAAAGGACATGGTGGTGTGCACACCTGTTGTCCCAGCTACTCTGGAGGCTGAAGTGGGAGGATCACTTGAGCCCAGGAATTTGAGGCTGCATTTGGCTATGTTTGCACCTTTGCACTCCTGCCTGGGTGACAGAGCAAGACTCTGTCTCAAAAAAAGAGCAAAGGAAAAGCTGTCTCTTAGTTTGACTTGATTGCTACTTAATCTGAGATGTCTCCACCCTTCCTAACCTGCTTTGTCGAGTTCACAGTCACCTGTAACTCTCTTTACTAAGAGATAAAGACGTGCTGAGATACGGTTGATGCTCTGCCTTCCCTTCCCTCTCGCCCGTCTGTTTATTCACGTCTGAACTTATCATGAGCATTTATGGGTTAGGCCTGGTGAGCCCCGTGAGCCTCATGTGGTCCATGTCCCACATCCTCGTTGCTCTTCCTCAAAAGCTTCTTTCCTCCCTGTGATTAAAAACCTTGCTCTGCTTCTCACTTGAGTACATCCCTTCTCCCTCAAGGCAGGGAGGCTTCACTTGTCAGGCTGTTTCTTACTCTTTCCTCTCCCCTTCATTCCTAGTCTCTGTCTTACCTTTTCAGTTCAGCATTCATTCAGTCGGCTTTTATTTTATTTTTTGAGACAGAGTCTTGCCCTGTCGCCCAGGCTGGAGTGTAGTGACGTGATCTTGGCTCACTGCAACTTCTGCCTGTCAGGTACAAGAGATTCTCCTGCCTCAGCCTCCATCCTGAGTAGGAGATTATAGGAGTGCACCACCCCACTCAGCTAATTTTTGTATTTTTAGTAGAGACGGGGTTTCACCATGTTGGCCAGGCTGGTCTCGAACTCCTGACCTCAGGTGATTCACCTGCCTCGGCCTCCCAAAGTGCTGGGATTACAGGCGTGAATCACCACGCCTGACCGCGTTCACTCGGCTGTTATTGATCATTTTCTATATGCAGGGCCCTTTGCTTGAGGCTGCATGTACAGGGATGAGTGGCTCAGTTCTTGGCTTGTAGGAACTCACTGCTCCTTCCCCAGGGAGCCAGTTAAGCAGAAATATCCAGGTGGGGATTGCTCTGAGGTGGCCAGAATCAGCAGAAACACGGGGAAAAGTGAGCGCGTGCCTGACCGGAAGTCAGGAAAGCCACAGGTGGTGAACAGAAGCCCTTTACGGTTTGTTGGGCCAATGTGGGACAGGAGGGGAGAGGGCATGACACGTGGAAACAGCAGCGAGGCAGAAGCTGCAGCGGAGACAGGTATGGCGTGCTGAGGCACAGGCCAGCAGAGGTGTCATGTGGGAATCCAGCAGGAGAAGTTACGCTTGGAAAAAGTAGTCTGCGGCCACATCATGAAGATCCTTGCCTATCCAAATCGTAATAGTGAACTGAGGCTGGGCCTGTGGTGTAATCCCAGCCACTCGGAAGGCTGAGGCAGGAGAATCGATTGAACTCAGGAGGTGGAAGTCGCAGTGAGCTGAGATCACACCACTGCACTCCAGCCTGGGTGACAGAGAGAGACTCTGACTTGAAAAAAATCATAACAATAGTGAACCCTTTAACGGTTCTTTTTTTTTTTTTTTGAAACGGAGTTTCAGTCTCGCCACCCAGGCTGGAGTGCAGTGGCGCGATCTCTGCTCACCGCAACCTCCGCCTCCTGGGTTCAGGCAATTCTCCTGCCTCAGCCTCCTGAGTAGCTGGGATTACAGGCACGCACCACCATGCCCAGCTAATTTTTTGTATTTTTGGTAGAGACGGAGTTTCATCGTGTTGACCAGGATAATCTCGATCTCTTGAC
>CAUYOR010100329.1:0-10570 GCA_963573925.1 Callimico goeldii | reverse complement strand
TGCCTCTTTCAGGAGCTCTTGTAAAGCAGGTCTAGTGGTGACAAAATTTCTGAGTACTTGCTTGCTCGCAAAGGATTTTATTTTTTCTTCACTTTATAAGCTCAGTTTGGCTGGATATGTAATTCTGGGTTGAAAGTTCTTTTCTTTCAGGATGTTGAATATTGGCCCCCACTCTCTTCTGGCTTGTAGAGTTTCTGCCAAGAGATGTACTGTGAATCTGATGGGCTTCCCTTTGTGGGTGACCCGACCTTTCTCTGTGGCTGCCCTTAGTATTTTCTCTTTCATTTCAACCCTGGTGAATCTGATGATTATGCGCCTTGGGGTTGTTCTTCTTGCAGAGTATTTTCGTAGTGTTCTCTGTATTTTCTGGATTTGAGTGTTGGCCTGCCTTGCTCCATTGGGGAAATTTTCCTGGATAATATCCTGAAGAGTATTTTACAGCTTGGATTCATTCTCTTAGTCACATTCTGGTACACTTATCAAACGTAGGTTAGGTCTCTTCACATAGTTCCACATTTCTTGGAGACTTTGTTCATTCCTTTTTGCGCTTTTTTCTCTAATCTTGGTTTCTCCTTTTATTTCATTGAGTTGATCCTCGACTTCTGATATTCTTTCTTCTGCTTGGTCAATTTGGCTGTTGAAACTTGTGCATGTTTCGCAAAGTTCTCGTGTTGTGTTTTTCTGCTTTTTCAATTCAGTCATATTCCTCTTTAATTTATTTATTCTTGTTATCATTTCCTTTAATTTTTTGAAATCTTTTTTCAAGGTTCTTAGTTTCTTTGCATTGATTTAGAACATGTTCTTTTTGCTCACAGAAGTTTCTCATTACCCACCTTCTGAAGTCTGATTCTGTCATTTCATCACAGTCATTCTCCATCCAGCTTTGTTCCCTTGCTGGTGAGGAGTTTTGGTCTTTTGTAGGACGTGAGGTGTTCTGGTTTCAGGTGTTTTCCTCCTTTTTGTGCTGGTTTCCTTTCATGTTTGTGGATTTATCCACCTGTCATCTGAGTAGTTGCTGACTTATCGATTGGGTCTCTGAGCTGATGCTCAGATTGTTGATGAGGAGGTATTTCTATTACTTGGTTGTTCTTCTACCAGTCTAACCCCTCCACTGTATGACTGCTGAGGTCCACTCCATTCCCTGCTTGTCTGGGGTACACCTGTAGCAGCCTCTGCACGTTCACTGAGAGCTGCAATCCTGAGTTGTTTTTACCGTGCCATCTTCTCCTTTTTGGCTTCATGAGTTAATTCTAAAGGTATATTGCAAACTCAAGGGCAAACCCTAAAGTAAAAACAAGTATTCTTTAAGTGACAACAGAGGAGAATAAATGGAAACATGCAATATAGTCAGTTAAAACCAGAGACTTAGCCTCCCACACAAAAATAGTGGGAGAACTTAACACCCCACTGAAAATATTAGACAGATTATTGAAACAGAATATTAACAAAGATATGAAGGACCTTAACTTAGCTCTGGATCAAGTGTACCTGATAGATATCTTCAGAACTTTCCACCACAAACAATAGAAAACACATTCTTCTCATCATCACATGGCAGGAACTCTAAAATTTATCACATAATTTGAAGGAAAACATCCCTTGGCTGGGCATGGTGACTCATGCCTGTAATCTTAGCACTTTGAGAGGCCAAGATGGGCAGATCATGAGGTGAAGTGATCGAGACCATTTGGCCAACATGGTGGAACTCCATCTCTATGAAAAATACAAAAATTAGTTGGGCATTGTGGCACGTGCCTGTAGTCTCATCTAGTTTGGGGGCTGAGACAGGAGAAGGGCTTGAACCCAGGAGGCAGAGGTTGAAGTGATCCGAGATTATGCCACTGCACTCCAGGGAGGCAATGGAGCACAAGTGTTCAAAAAAAATTCCTCATTAAATGCAAAGAAACTTCAATCACATATAAAAAACAGTTTCTCAGATCACTGTGCCATCAAATTAGAACTTAAGACAAAGAAAGTCACCCACATCACACACCTACATGGAAATCAAACAACCTGCTTCTGAATGACTTCTTGGTAAATAATTAAGTTAACACAGAAATCACAAAGCTCTTTTAATCTAATGAGAACAAAGACACAATATACCAGAATATCTGGGCCATGACTAAAGCCCTGTTGAGGGGGAAATTTATAGCACTAAATGCTTATATCTAAAAGATAAAAAGATCTGAACTCGACAATATAACATCACTACTAAAACTAGTATAGATGTAAGAACAAAGAAACCCAAGATAGGAGAAAACAAGAAATAACCAAGATTGGGCTGGGTGCAGTGGGTCAAGCATGTAATCCCAGGTCTTTGGGAGGCTGCAGCAGGTGGATCACGAGGTCAGGAGATCCAGATCATCCTGGTCAACATGGTGAAACCCAGTCTTTACTAAAAATACAAAAAATTAACTGGGCATGGTGGTGTGTGCCTGTAATCCCAGCTACTCAGGAGGCTGAGGCAGGAGAATTGCCTGAACCCAGGAGGTAGAGGTTGCGGTGAGCCGAGATCTTGCCATTGCACTCCAGCCTGTTTAACAAGAGTGAAACTCCATCTCAAAAAAAAAAAAAAAAAAAAAAAGAAGAAAGAAATAACCAAGATTAGAGCAGAACTGAAAGAAAGAGAGAGACATGAAAAATTCTTCAAAAAATTAATGAATCCAGGAACTGTTTTCCTGGAATGAAAAAAAAAAGAAAGAAATAAAGAAAGAAAAAGACCGCTAGCTAGACTAAAAAAAGAAGAAAAGAGAGAAGAATTAAACAGACAAAATTAGAAATGCTAAAAAGATTATTACCTCTGACCCCACAGAAATACAAACAACTATTAGAGATCACTTCATACACCTGTATGGACAAAACTAGAAAATTCAGAAGAAATGGAAAACATTTCTGGATTTATACACCCTCATAAGACTGAACCAAGAAATAATTGAATCTCTAAAGAGAACAACAATGAATTCTAAAATTGAGGCAGTAATAAATAGCCTATTAAAAAAAGCCTAGGACCAGATGGATTTACAGCTGAATTCTACCTCAGGTACAAAGAGTAGTTGGTTCCATTTCTGCTGAAATTATTCCAGAAAATTGAAAAAGAGGGACCTTTTTTTTAAACTCATTTTATGAAGCCAGCATCATCCAGATAAGAAAATCTGGCAGAGAAATAATAAAAATAGAACACTTTGGACAAATATCCTTGAGGAACATCGATGCAAAAATCCTCAATAAAATGCTGGAAAATAGAATTTAGCAGCACATCAAATAGCTTATCCCCCACAAAGAAGTTGGTTTCATCCCTAGGACACAAGTTTTTTTCAACATATGCAAATCAATAAATGTCATTTGTTGCATGAACAGAACTAAAGATAATAAAACACATGATTATTTCAATACACGCAGAAAAGGTTTTTACTGAAATTCAACATCTCTTTATATTAAAAACTTTCAATAAACTACTTATTGAAGGAACATACCTCTAAATAATAAGATCTATATATGACAAACTCGCAGTCAATAACACTGAGTAGACAGAAGCTGGAATGGGCAAAAGCATTCCTCTTGAAACCTGGCAGAAGATAAGGATGCCCTCTCTCACCACTCCTATACAATATAGTATTTGATATTCTGTCTGGGCAATTTGGCAAGCAAAAGAAACAAAGCGTATTTAAATAGGAAGAAAGTCAAATTACCTTTGCTTGCAGATTACACAATCATATATCTACAAAACCCCATCATCACAGTCCAAAAGCTACTTAAGTGGATAGACAACTTCAGCAACCTCTCAGAATACAAAATCAATGTGAAAGAATTGCTACAGTTTCTATGCTCCAGCAACACAAAAGTAGAGACAAATCATGAATGAACTCCCAATCACCATTGCTACAAAGAGAATATGACACCTAAGAATAGAGCTAACAAGGAAAGTGAAGAACTTCTTCAAGGAGGACTACAAACTAATGCCCAAATAAATCAGATAGGACACAAACAAATGGAAAAAAATTCCATGCTCATGGATAGAAAGAACCATTATCATGGAAATGGCCATACTGCCCAGAGTAATTTAAAGATTCAATGCTATTCTGATTAAGCTACAATTGGCATTCTACAGATAATTAGAAAAAAAAAAACTATTTCAAAATTTATACAGAAACAAAAAAGAGCCCAAATAGCCAAGAAAATCCTAAGCAAAACCAACAAAACTAGTCACATCATGGTACCCAACTTCAAATTATACTACAAGGCTACAATAACCAAAACAGCATAGTACTGGTACCAAAAGAGACACATAGACCAATGGAGCAGAATAGACAACTCAGAAATAAAACTGCACAAGTACACCCATCTGATCTTCTACAAACCTAACAAAAACAAGCAGAAGGGAATGTGCTCTCCATTTAATAAATGGTGCTGGGAGAACTAGCTAGCCATATGCAGAAAATGGAAACGACCCTTTATTTACATCTTGTACAAAAATTGTCTGAAGATGGATTAAAGACTTAAATGTAAAACACAAAACTATAAAAAGCTTTAAAAGAAAGTCTAGGCAGCACCATTCAAGACATAGGCATGGGCTAAGATTTCATGATGGAAACACCAAGAGCAATTTCAACAAAAACAGATTGACTACTGGAATCTAGCTAACTAACAGAGCTCTGCACAGCAAAAGAAACTATCATCAGAGTGAACAGACGACCTACAGAATGGGAGATAATTTTTGCAATCTATTCATCTGACTAAGGCCTAATATCCAGTCTACAAGAAACTTAAACAAATTTACAAAAAAAAAAAAAAAAAAAGAAACAAAAACAAACATTAAAAAATGGGCAAAGGACATGACAAGAGACTTCTTAAAATAAAGAATAAAGTACTCATGCAGCCAACAAACATATTTTAATAAACATCATTGATTATTAGAGAAATGCACATCAAAACAACAATAAGATACCATCTCACACCAGTCAGAATGGCAAGTATTAAAACATCAAGGAACAACAGATTCTAGCTAGCTTGCAGAGAAAAAGGAATGCTTTTACACAGTTGGTGGGAATGTAAATTAGTCCAACCTTTGAGAAAGACAGTAGCAATTGCTCAAAAATCTAGGAGCGGAAATACCATTTTACCCAACAATCCTATCAATGCGTGTATTAGTCAGGGTTCTCTACATGAACAGAACTAATAGGATAGATTTATACATCAAGGGGAGTTTATCAAAGAGTATTGGCTCACAGAATCATGATGTGAAGTCCCACAATAGGCCGTCTGCAAGCCGAGGAGCAAGGAAGGCAGTCTGAGTTCCAAAATCTCAAAAGTAGGAAAGCCAATGCAGCCTTCAGTCTGTGGCCAAAGGCTGGAGAGCTCCTGGCCAACTACTTGTGTGAGTCCAAGCATCCAAAAGCTGAAGAACTTGGAGTTTGATGTTTGAGGACAGGGAGTATGAAGCATGGAAATAAGATGAATGCTGGAAGACACAGAAAGTATTATCTTTCCAACTTCTACCTACTTTATTCTAGCTATGCTGATTCGATGGTGTCTGTTGTGATTGGGAATGGGTCTGCCTCTCCAGTCCACTGACTCAAATGTTAATCTCCTTTGCACCACTCTCACAGAAACACTCAGGAACAATACATTGCATTCTTCAATTTAATCAAGTTGACACTCAATATTAACCATTAAACTGGGCATATACCCAAAGGAATATAAAATATTTTATTATAAAGATACATGCATGCCTGTGTTCATTGCAACACTATTCACAATAGAAAAGACTTGGAATTAACTTAAATGCCCGTCAATGATAGACTGAATAAAGAAAATCTGGTACGTATATACCATGGAATGCTACACAGCCATGAAAAGGAATGAGATCAGGTCCTTTGCAGGGACATGGATGGAGCTGGAAGCCATTATTCTCAGTAAACTAATGCAGGTATAGAATACCAAACACAGCATGTTCTCACTTATGAGTGGGAGCTGAATAATTAGAACACATAGACACATTGTGGGGAACAACACACACTTGGGCCTATCGGGGGATGATAGGGAAAGGAGAGCATCAGGAAGAATCGCTAATGGGTGCTGAGCTTAATACCTATGTGATGTGTTGATCTGTGCTGCCAACCACCATGGCACACGTATGCCTATGTAGCAAACCTGCACATCCTGCACATGTACCCCAAAACTTAAAAGTTGATGAAAAAAATAATAAGAGCTCTTTTCTATGTGGGAGAATTAAGAGAAAGCAGACACACAGACACAGACCCAAGTAAGAAATATCCTCAGAGCACAACTTATCAGTAATTGCTTTAACATGTAAATGGCTTAAAATTCTCAAATAATATAGATGAGTAGAATGGATTAAAATTATTATATAAATGTATGCTGTGAACAAAAGACTCACTTTGGATCTAAAGACACAACAAGTTTGAAAGTGAAAAGATGGAAAAAGATATTCCATGCAAATGGTACATTAGATGATTTATTTGCAAGTATTTTGTGTTTCCTGTAGGTGGTGAGGGCTGCACACTGGCAGCTGCCTGCTCAGTGATTGGTGTGGGCTCTGATATTGGTGGTAGCATTCGAATGCCTGCTTTCTTCAATGGTATATTTGGACACAAGCCTTCTCCAGGTAATGTTAATATAAAATTATGAAAGTAGAAGGATGCTTCTACTTCTGTAATTCAGAAAAATGCAGAAATTTTGTTCCTAGCAGTTTTATCTTTCTTATAAGGATGATTATTATATATTTCTAAATGTTCTTTTAAAAAAAATTTTAAACAGCTTTATTGAGAATTCACATGCCATGCAATTTACCCACTTAAAGTGTACACAATTTAGTGATTTTTATTATATTGTCTGTTTGCAACTATCACCAGTATTAATTTTAGATCATTTTTATCATTCCCCTCAGAAACCTCACACTCATTAACAGTTGTCCCTTATTCCTCTCCAGCTCTCAGCAACAACTAATCTACTTGCTGTTTGTAGGAAATATGAAATTGCCTATTCTTGACATCCCATACATATGAAATAATATAATATGCGGCTTTTTGTGACTGATTTCTTTCTCTAAGCATATTGTTTCCAGAGGTTATCATGTCATACCATGTATCAATAAAATTTATTTTTTGTATTGCACTTTAGGTTCTGGGGTACATATGCAGATAAGGCAGAATTGTTGCATAGGTATATACATGGCAATGTGGTTTGCTGCCTCCATCCCCCCTCACCTATATCTGGCATTTCTCCCCATGCTATCCCTCCCCAACCTCTCCACCTCACTGTCGTCCTTCCTCTGCCCCCTCCAACAGATACCAGTGTGTGATGCTCCTCTCTTTGTGTCCATGTGTTCTCATTGTTCACATCTGCATATGAGTGATAACATGCGATATTTGATTTTCTGTTCTTGTGTCAGTTTGCTGTGAATGATGGTTTCCAGATTCATCCATGTCCTTACAAAGGAAACAAAATCATTGTTTTTTATGACTGCATAGTATTCCATGTTGTATATGTGCCACATTTTTCTTGTCCAGTCTATCATGGGTGGGCATTGGGATTGGTTCCAGACCTTTGCTATTGTAAACAGTGCCACAACGAACATATGTGTGCATGTATCCCTATAATAGAACGATTTATAATCCTTTGGGTATATAACCAGTAATGGGATTGCTGGGTAAAATAGAATTTCTATTTCTAAGTCCTTGAGGAATTGCCACGTTGTATTCCACAATAGTTGAACTAATTCACACTCCCACCAACAGTGTAAAAGTGTTCGTATTTCTCCACATCCTCTCCAGGTTGTGTTGTCTCAAGATTTTTTAATGATTGCCATTCTAACTGGAATGAAGCGGTATCTCAATGTGGTTTTGATTTGCATTTTTCTAATGACCAGTGATGATGAGCATTTTTTCATATGTTTGCTGGCCTCATATATGTCTTCTTTTGAAAAGTGTCTGTTCATATCCTTTGCCCACTTTTGAATGGGTTTGTTTTTTTTTTTTCTTGTAAATCTGTTTTAATTCTTTGTAGATTCTGGATATTAGCCCTTTGTCAGATGGGTAGATTGCAAATTTTTTTCTCATACTGTTGGTTGCTGGTTCACTCTAATGATTGTTTCTTTTGCTGTGCAGAAGCTCTGGAATTTAATTAGATCCCATTTGTCTATTTTGGCTTTTGTTGCTAATGCTTTTGGTGTTTTAGTCATGAAGTCCTTGCCTATGCCTATGTCCTGAATGGTTTTGCCTAGATTTTCTTCTAGGATTTTTACAGTGTTAGGTCTTATGTTTAAGTCTTTAATCCATCTGGAGGTAATTTTAGTGTAAGATATCAGGAAGGTGTCCAGTTTCTTCTTTCTGCACGTGGCTAGCCCGTTTTCTCAGCACCATTTATTAAACAGGGAATCATTTCCCCATTGCTTGTTTTTGTGAGGTTTGTCAAAGATCAGACCATTTTAGATGTGTGGTGTTGCCTACCAGGCCTCTGTTTTGTTCCATTTGTCTATATCTCTGTTGTGGTACCAGTACCATGTTATTTTGATTACTGTAGTTTTGTAGTATAGTTTGAAGTCAGGTAGCGTGATGCCTCCAGCTTTGTTCTTTTTGTATAGAATTGTCTTGCTTTGTGGCCTCTCTTTTGGTTTCATATGAAGTTTAAAGTGTTTCTTTCCAGTTCTGTGAAGAACATCATAGGTAGTTTGATGGGGATAGCATTGAATATATAGATTACTTTGGGCAGTATGTCTATCTTCATGATATTGATTCTTTCTAACCATGAGCATGAAATGTTTCTTCATCTTTTAGTGTCATTTCTTATTTCATTGAGCAGTAGTTTGTAGTTCTCTTTGAAGAGGTCCTTTACATCCTTTGTTAGTTGTATTTCTTGGTATTTTATTCTCTTTGAAGCAATTGTGAATGGGAGTTTGCTCATTGTTAGGCTCTCTGTCTGTGGTTGGTGTGTAGGAATACTTGTGATTTTTGCACATTGATTATGTATGCTGAGATTTTGCTGAAGTTGCTTATTAGTTTAAGGATATTTTGGTTTGAGCCTATAGGGTCGTGTAAATATGCAATCATGTCATCTGCAAATAGAGATAATTTGACTTTCTCCTTTTTTAGTTGAATACACTTTTTAATTCTCGCCTAATTGCTCTGTCTAGAACTTCCAGTACTATATGGAATAAAAGTGGTGAGAGAAGATATCCATGTCTAGTGCCAGATTTCAAAGGGAGTGCTACCAGATTTTGCTTATTCAGTATGATATTGGCTGTAGGTTTGTCATAAATAGCTTTCATTATTTTGAGATACCTTTCTTCGATACCTAGTTTATTGAGAGTTTCTAGCATAAGTGCTGTTAAATTTTATCAAAGGCCTTCTCTACATATATTGAGATAATCATTTAGTTTTTGTCTTTGGTTCTTTTTATGTGGTGGATTATATTTATAGACTTGTGTATGTTGAACCAGCCTTGCACCCCTGGGAAGAAGCCTACTAGATCATGATGAATACGCTTTTTGATGTGCTGTTGCCATCAGTTTGACAGTATTTTATTGAAGAATATGGCATCTATGTTTATCATGGATATCAGCCTGAAATTTTTTTTTGTTGTTGTTGAGTCTCTGCTGGGGTTTGGTATCAGGATGATATTGGTCTCATAAAATGATTTGGAAAGGATTCCCTCTTTTTGTATTGTTTTGAATATTTTCATTAGGAATGTTACCAGCTCCTCTTTGTACATGTGGTAAAATTTAGCTGTGAACCTATCTGGACTTGGACTTTTTTGGTTAGTAGGTTATTAATAGCTGTCTTGAATTTAGCCCTTGTTATTGGTCTTTAAATGTTTAAACTTCTTCCTGGTTTAGGCTTGGGAGGGTGCATGCGTCCAGGAATTTATTGGTGTCTCCCAGGTTTGCTGGTTTATGTGCATAGAGTTGTTTGTAGTAATCTCTGATGGCACTTTGTATTTCCTTAGAATCAGTGGTGATATTTCATTTTCTGTTCTTGTGTCAGTTTGCTGAGAATGATGTTATCCAGATTCATCCATGTCCCTAAAATGAGAACACATGGACACAGGGAGGGGAGTACTAACCACTGGGGTCTATTGGGGGGAAAAGGGGAGGGCCAGCGGGGAGGGAGAGCTGGGGAGGGATAGCCTGGGGAGAAATGCCAAATATGGGTGAAGGGGTGGAAGGAAGCAAAACACACTGCCATGTGTGTACCTATGCAACTGTCTTGCATGTTCAGCACATGTACCCCAAGACCTAAAATGCAACAAAAAATTTAAAAAAAAAGTGAGTTGTGGAGCACTTAAAAAAAAAAGAATCAGTGGTGATATTCCCTTTATCGTTTTTTACTGAATCTATTTGATTCTTCTTCCTTTTCTTTTTTATAAATCTGGCTAGTAGTCTATTTTGTTGATCTGTTAAAAAAACACAGGAGACTGGGAAAATGTGGCACATATACACCATGGAATATTATGCAGCAATCAAAAATGATGAGTTCATGTTCTTTGTAGGGACATGGATGAATCTGGAGAACATCATTCTCAGCAAACTGACACAAGAACAGAAAATGAAATA
>CAUYOR010100327.1:0-11881 GCA_963573925.1 Callimico goeldii | reverse complement strand
GTTGGGTGTGGTGGCTCATGCCTGTAATCTCAGCACTTTGGGAGGCTGAGGTGGGCAGATCAGATCACTTGAGGTCAGGAGTTTGAGACCAGCCTGGCCAACAATGGTGAAATCCTGTCTCTACTAAAATACAAAACTTAGCTGGGTGTGGCGGTGCATGCCTGTAATGACAGCTACTCGGGAGGCTGAGGCAGGAGAATTGCTTGAACCTGGGTGGCGGAGATTGCAGTGAGCCGAGATCACGCCACTGCACTTCAGCCTGTGCAACAGAGTGAGACTCAAAACGAAAGATAAAAGAAGGAAGACTTTTATTTATTGGGAACCTACCATCTTGCAATTCTGTCAAGCACATTAAGTCTACTCTTAACAATATCTATCTCAAATGAGTATTTTCAACTTTACTTATCTTTTGAAGTCAAGTAAATTGTAGCTTTCAAAACTCACAATCCCTCCACTGCACATTGCCGCCAGCATTCAACGCAATGTTCTTCCATAGCTCCTCAGTATGAAGTCAGTGCATGACAACACATGTATTTCAATCGTCAAGTGCTGGGTGAAGTGCAGCGCTGGGTGCTGCAAATGCACCCCATCTTTGCACAGTTCACCTTGCTGGGAACCCATGGGATGACACAGCCAAGCATCAGAAATAAAAAGCTGAACGTCATTACTCCTGGCAGGAAAAATATTTTGCCGACACCTGAGAGCTGTTGGAAGTGGGTTCTAGTCCCCTGGAAGTGATACTGAACACCCAGGGAATTTCTCTTAAAGACGCAATAATTCACAGCTAGATATTAACCAGATCTACGACATACACTGTTGCCACATCATCTTCTCATTTCACTGGCTCTAACCCTGCCGAACATTTCTAATACAGCAGGAGTGTTTGGTGAAATACGACTTTCTGACTGAATGAATGCCTGCAGGCCTTCTTGATAAACACCAGTTCAAGCACACTGTGGCTTACAAGGAGGGACAAGTGCCAAAATCTCCACATGAGTTTGCAACCCTCTCCCCCTCCCCCACAACCAAATTATCTCCATTTATTTTTCATCAGATCTGACTGTGACCAATAATTTTTGTATGGCGAATAACAGTATTTTTGCCTGCCTTGCTCTGTTCTGTTTTTTTCCGTCTCTTTGCTTTCGGATTCCAAGCTGTATTTGACTTGAAGGCAGTTTTACGGAAGGAAAGTTTTAAAGAAACATTAACTGTGTGGTGGGACTGATATAAACCCCTTGGCATGGACTGGAGTCTATACACCTTATCGCTTTGGCTGCCCCTCCATTTTATTACGTTTTTCATTCCTATTGCTAGCATAGTCCCTTTTCTCCCAGTGTATTTTTCCAGTACTAAAGCTATGCTTTTTTTTAGGTCTACCTAGAAAATTTTCAGTTACATCATTTGCACAAATATGTTGATGTTAACATTGAAAAACCTCTTTGCCTGCCATTGTATATTTTATTTGGCTAAAAACGGCTCATGTCTAATACATTACATGTCCTTTGGTGATACTATTTAAGCGAGAAATTCCAAAACTCACAAATACCGAATAGCCGAAAGTTCCAAAGCTGTGCACGAACACTAAACATGCAATATATCTCCTCCTTTTCCAAACAGAAATAGATTTCTCTCTGATTTGTTTGATAAATTTGACCCAAGATTTCCATTTGGAGTTACTGGAGTTCCTACTGTTTTTCTGCGTGTTGGTGGGCCAAGTCCTAATCACCCCAAAGCCCCACGGAGACCATAAATTATAGCGATGAGGTGAAGCTTTGTATTCCTTCGGCTGCAGAAGAAGGCCATTTTGCTGCAGCATATTTTGACAGGCATGAATTTAATTCATTGTTTTATGACAGATGGGAAAAGTGTACATGCTCATAGTACTGATTTATGGTCATGTGGGTCTGGAGGATTCTATAATTTGCAACTAATGTGAAAACAGATGGATAGGCAGACACCAAAGGTTAGGCTGACCGGCGCGTTTCTCCACTGGTTACAAATGGCGTCCATATGCGCCCAGTCTCTCTGAGTGAGGTCTTCCTTGGGACCGCCAGACTTTGTAAAGCGCGGTGCATTTCTTTTTTTTTTTTTTTTCCCTCCTGAGTAAGTTAGTGAAAGTGAAATTTGGGAAATGTTTCCAAGTCTCAATATTTCAGGAGTCACTCTGTGCCTTCTGAATGTGTGGGATTCTACTTTCCTCTTCTTTTTTTAATTAAAAAGCACTTTCCCAAGGTGTGCGTAATATGTTCATTATTATCCAAACAAGGAATGCCATATAAAGGCATTGGTGGCTGTTTTCATTTCAATTGACAAATTTATTTAAATAGAATGATTGATTGAAAATCAGCAGTTGGGGAGTTTCAAAGGAAATACCTCGACTTGGGGACGGGCATGTATTTTTGTGAGAAATGTGTTTGTGCTTAAATAAATGAGTTTCAACTTTACAAGTCATTTTGGCTTTTAAGAAAATAAATGGGTTATCATTTGAAAATACCTAATTGATGCTAAAGTATTTAATAAATTTTGACTATTAAATGACTTTACCTACGAGGAAATAACAAAATTCCCATATCTTTTTGAAGAAATACATTAGACCTATAATAACAAAGTAAATCCATAGTCAATTTTATTTGAGTTGCTACTTATTCTAGTACTTAACACATTTAAAAACATGTTAAGAAATTATGTATTTTTTATTATCAGTTCAATTGTCACCACATTATTTTCATATTAACTTGGTTTATAACATTTAAATATTAAAACTAAACGCTATTAATTTTAATTCTGAAGATAAAAGTTGTGTTTCATTTCTCAAAACTTCATTTTGAAAACTTTCATTTTGAAAACTGAAACTGTAGATTGCTGTTCCCGAAATTAAAAGTACAAAATTCAGATATAATTAAGAACTGTTTTACTCTTGATCAATTCAGCATTTTGGCAATAAAAGTTGGAAGAACTGTGTTTTACAAAGTCAAAATATTGTTTTATTTTATTATAATTTGAAATTACATTTTAACCTGTCTAACAGCTATATTTGAGCCTTAACTGACATAAAACTCTATTGGTGCAATTACAATGCAGGATAATGCTGCAGAGGTTAAATGCAGAGTAGCTAGCCTCATTTGACACTCAATCATTGTGCATTTATCTTGGACAGGGAAAAATTTAAGTGGCTGGTAAGTAATTTTAATTGACATCTAGAAAAAATAAATCAAGCAAACCAAATACATTTTCTTAAAACTGTGATCTTCTTAACTATTAGCCTCTTTAGCTACAGAAAGAAAATGTGCCTGTTTTTTTTTTTTTCTTTCTTTCTTCCTCACACAGCACTTCCTGAAGAAGTTGTAGGCTGGGGATGCCATTTCCGTTTTAGACAATAGCTGCCACCATCTCATTGTGGGTCAAATGAAGATGGTCTCATCAGAAGATGCCAAGAGTTACGTGAAAGCCAATTAGATGAAAAAAGCCTATATCTGACCTCAAAGACTTTCTCTTGGCTCAAATGTTTAATTTTTGTTGAGCATGCGGACAACCAATTGACGAACAAATGTCATTTGACATCAAAATTAGTACCAGGGGACTCGTTTTTATTATACACCTTTTGGAAAGACTGTAGTAAACTTCCTTAACCCATTCAAGTCGGTGTTGTGGGTAGGGCCACATCTCTACTCCTTGAGTGCTGGAAATGCAAGGGTGTGTCCACTGGTGCGTGTGCTGAGGCTTCATCCACCCCTGTTACCCTGTGCTTACCCGGTTCCTGCCTGCACCACACTGTCATTCTTCTTGCAGGACTCTACTTCCTCCCCAGTCTTTTCATATACAGACTGTCCCGTGCTAGGGATGAAACGGTGATCAAGGTTCCAGGACGCCCGCTTTCTTGGAGCATTGTGTCCTTGACAAAATTAACCTCTCTCAGTATTCTTCAAGTTTCCTTTGCACATATCTTCCCATACACTTAGGAACACTGCCCAGCGGTTGATTATTTATGTCTGCTCCCTTTTCTGTGAAGCTGACTGGATTATATTAACCCTTTAAATTCTATTACCTACTTGAAGTTCTGGAACACAGCTGTAGTTCAATAAAAGTTAATGGAAAGTTGAATGTGTGGAAAGAAATTCATCTTTAAGTCAGCTATATAAGGATAGAGATCAATCAATCTCATTAGATCATGAAATAAAGTAAAAGTAAATCCATGACATAAGCATAGTTATAAAAATGTTTCAGAGAATAAATATACAGAGAGATACCAATTCTTTGAATTTAATTTTTTTATTTTTAAACCATCAATTGCATTTTATTTGTACAAATAATATATAGAAAGAACCTCATTGGCAGCACTTCTAACAATTCAAAGTCAGAATCAACTTCCCTGGCTTTCTCATCCCACTTTCTTGCTTGGAGGGTACCAAATCTCACAGTTTATGAAAATCTCCCATACTCTTTTCTTTGTATTTATGAAAACATGTATTTCATATGCAAATGCATCATCTCATCTTGGTTCATAATGCTTTATTTTTAATTAAATTGATAGCTAACACTTGTAATATTCCTGAGATTTTTCTTTTTCTTTTTTTTTTAATTTTTTATTGCATTTTAGGTTTTGGGGTACATGTGCAGAACATGCAAGACAGTTGCATAGGTACACACATGGCAGTGTGTTTGGCTGCCTTCCTCCCCTTCACCCACATTTGGCATTTTTCTAAGCACTCAACATGGTTAGCTCATTTGATACCCATGAGAAAGTTAAGACCAGGAAAAAGAAATGACCTGCCCAGGATGGTAAGAGGTACACCGAGTACAGGACTGCAGGCAGTCTGGATCCGGAGTATACCGTATTAACCTGTGTGCTCTGCTGTGTTGAAAATGAGGCCATACCAAATGGACTACTTTGCAGCATTCTTTTTTTTTTCACTTAATTCTATGGTCTTAGACAGTTCTCCATGGCTTTCGATATAACCATAACTCATTATTTTTAATTATTAACTAATAGTTCACAGCATGGACTATCCTAATTTATTTTGACATTGTCATGTATATGGCCATTAGGCTGATTCCTGTCTTTCATGATTGCAAATTACAAAAAATATTGCTGTGTATTCTTTGTGCAAATGTTACAGTATCTCTAACAGATACACCTAGAAGCAAAATGATGAGCCTAAGCCTATGTACAATATTAAATTTTAATAGACATTGCTAAATTTTGGTCCAAAAAAACTTTGTCGATTATCACTTCTTCCAACCAACATTATTTATTGTCTTTATATGAAATGTTATGAGTATGAAGGATACAAAATAGCTAGTGAATAGTTTTAACTTACATTGCCCTAACTACAGCAGAATTTACTTTGATCATTTTTGTATTCATTTGTAGATTCTTTGAATATTCTGGATAGTAATTCTATATATTGGCATATGTTGTTAAAATATATTTTTTCTATTCTATTACTTTTCTTTAAACTTTGTTGACTCCTACTTTTTAGTTGTTTAAAAGTTTATGGAAGAAATCTTTTCTGTGTTTTTTTACATGGCTTAAGAAATTCTTTGTCACTGATGTGGAGAAATAGGAACACTTTTACACTGTTGGTGGGAGTGTAAATTAGTTCAACCATTGTGGAAGACAGTGTGGTGATTACTCAAGGATCTAGAAATAGAAATATCATTTAACCCAGCAATCCCATTACTGAATATATACCCAAAGGATTATAAATTGTTCTATTATAAGGAAACATGCACACATATATTCATTGTGGCACTGTTTACAATAGCAAAGACTTGGAACCAACCCAACCCATCAAAGATAGACTGGATAAAGAAAATGTGGCACATATACACCATGGAATGCTATGGAGCCATAAAAAAAGATGAGTTCATGTCCTTTGCAGGGACATGGATGAATCTGGAAGCCATAATTCTCAGCAAACTGATGCAAGAACAGAAAACCAAACACCACATGTTCTTACTCATAAGTGGGTTTTGAACAATGAGAACACATGGACACAGGGAGGGAAACATCACACTCTGGGGTCTGTTGGGGTGTGGGGGGGCAATGGGAGGGATAGCAGGAGGTGGGGAGATTGGGGAGGGATAACATTAGGAGAAATATCTAATGTAGGTGACAGGGGGACGGATGCAGAAAACCACCATGGTATGTGTATATATACTTATGTAACAATCTTGCAAGATCTGCACATGTACCCCACAACTTAAAGTAAAATTAAAAATAAAAATAAAAAAAGAAATTCTTCCTCACCAGTTTTAATTCTATTTTTTATTATAACATATTTACATTGAGACTTGTTTTATTTTGTTTGCTTATTTACATATAGATTTTAATCCAGAATTTTTAAATGTATACAGTGTAAGTAAATTTTTTTTTCTACTCAATTTTCCCAGTACCATTTATTGAACAATTATTCTGTTTCTCACTGACCTGAAATACCACTTTATCATAAACTTAGAAACATTATTCTGATCATTGGAGTAAATTAGCAAATGCAAATACATAGATAAGATAAAAATTGTCAGTAATCACAACACATTAAACTACTGTGTAGTGTTCAGATGATTTTTCTTCATTTGTGGTATTCGTTTGTGTGGATGACATTTTACCCAATCTCTTCTAATCATGCAATAGCATTTTAATATATTGTTAACTGCTATAGTAATTAAAAGAAAAATGGAATACTATGATATAAAAATAATATAGACATCTAAATGACGATATACAGGGGGCATGAGTTGAAGTTTGATTGGAATATACACATTACTGCTTGTCATAACCTTTTTTGTGCAAATGCTTTATAAATTAATACAATATTTTAAGAGTATTACAATGTTTATATGCTTTGATCCAGAAGTTTTTTTCCAAGATATGTATCCAAAGGGAATAATCAGAGGCATAACGTAAGATTAATATATAAAATGTCAAGGCCAGGCGTGGTGGCTCAAGCCTGTAATCCCAGCACTTTGGGAGGCCGAGGCGAGTGGATCACGAGGTCAAGAGATCGAGACCATCTTGGTCAACATGGTGAAACACCGTTTCTACTAAAAATGCAAAAAATTAGCTGGGCACAGTGGCGCGTGCCTGTAATCCCAGCTAGTCGGGAGGCTGAGGCAGGAGAATTGCCTGAACCCGGGAGGCGGAGGTTGCGGTGAGCCGAGATTGCGCCATTGCACTCTAGCCTGGGTAACAAGAGTGTAACTCCATCTCGATAAACAAACAAACAAACAAACAAACAAATAAATAAATAAATAAATAAATAAATAAATAAATAAAATGTCAGAGATATATTTTATAATACCAAAAAGAATGAAAACCCAAAATGTCCAAACATCTGGGTGGTTCAATAAATTAGGGTACCTTCCAGGAGAGAATACTATTTCCTTAGTGCAGCGCTGCTTTCTAGACCTGGCGTGGCAGTCGCTGCTGCTCTTTGTCAAATATTTTTGGATCTCCACCTTTGGGACATGTAGAAGGCTCAGGCTTCCTGTACACCTTGTGATTGGGTGGGGCTGTGGGATTGCCTGACAGTGAGTCATGAGCAGAAATGACATGTGTCATTTCCAGGCCAGAATGCTCAAATGTTAAAGGGAAACACTCCAGGTTTAGCAAAGGGACCACCAACGCTGGAAATGACATGGCAGAGTGATAAGAAGTAGAAATCTTCGGCTAACCATAAATGGAAATATGGATTAGAGAGAAACAGACATGCACCGTTTTAAGCCACTAAACATTAGCCACTAGCCATTGGTTAGTACAGATCAAGAAAATTCACAAAATAGAAGTAAATGGGAAAATAGGGTAAAGATATGTCCTATATGTATGAAATCAATTTTGTGTGTGGGGGAAAATAATGTAACAAATACACACACAAAGAAATTCCCTCCCCACAACCCACCTGCGTATTGTTTTTACCTCAGGGTGTTGAGACTATAGAATTTTAGATTCTTTATATTTTTTTTCTGTTTTTCTAGAATAAATGCATATTATTTTATAATTACAAAGTCTACTTTTTAACTCTGTGTTAATAATTTATAACGGTAAAATTTATGTAAAATTTCAACTGTGAATATGTAAATAAAATAATCTTTCTTTATTGTCATGCATTTAAATTAGTTACAGGTTTCCAGTGTTTTCTTCAGACAATGATTATCATTGTTTGTAATTCCAACCCAGCAACTCAATTGTTTCTGTAGAATTGATAGTAAAATTAATTACTCAATAGTTATGGATATTTCAGGCCTACATTTATGCCATTAAACACTCTCCTTAATGGTTGTATCAATTACACTTTTATCGGTAGGAGCACTCATTCTTCTACCAAAAATGGCAGTATTGAATGCGTTTTTCCTTTAGAAAATTTATATTTGAAAGGAAAACCTTCTAAACATATTTTTAAAATTTAATCTGTCTTAGGCTGTCCATGGGAAATCACTAATATTATATTCATTCCAAATGTATTGTGGACTGCTCTGAGGACATACTGCACATGACCAATGCCTACATGAGCTACCTGTGCATCAACTGCATGAGTGCGACGTCACCTGAGCTCATCTTCGTGTTTAACAAGTTCATTGATAACACCTTTGGATCCTGAGGCAATGCCAAACTTCTATAAAAGATGTAAATATTTACACTCAATTTCTGTATTTGTGTGGATTGATAACCAAACAGTTCATGCATCAGTATCAGGTTGTGGTTCATACTTGAGTAGCACTGATTTGTATTTTCTTAATTTTAATTAAGTAGCTAGTGTATTTTCAAATCTAACTCTTATTTTCTTTTGGGCAAATTGTCTCTTTGTGAACTTGGCCCCTTTATTCATAGCTCCTGTCACCTGTACGAGTTTGACGTCATTAAGGCTATTTACCTTTTCAAATGTCTGCACATATTACATGTTTGTGGATTCTTTTTTATATCTCGTCTTTTACATTTTTTAAATTTTTGTTTTAATATTTTTTGGGGAAAAGGTGGTGTGTGATTGCCTGGAAAAGTTCTTTAGTTGTGATTTCTGACATTTTGGTGCACCCATCAGCAAG
This sequence comes from Callimico goeldii, assembly GCA_963573925.1. Lineage (NCBI taxonomy): Eukaryota > Metazoa > Chordata > Mammalia > Primates > Cebidae > Callimico > Callimico goeldii. The sequence goes on along the minus strand of CAUYOR010100327.1, from coordinate 2,842 downwards.
CAGTTTACTATGAACCCAATGTATAGTCTTGTATCCCTCACTCCCCTCTCATCCTTCCCCCAGAGGCCCCAAAGTCCATTATATCATTCTCATGCCTTTGCGTCCTCATAGATCAGCTCCTGCTTATGAGTAAGAACATACAATATTTGGTTTTCCATTCCTGAGTTACTTCGCTTAGAGTAATGGTCTCCAACTCCATACAGGTTGTTGTGAATGTTATTATTTTGTTTCTTTTTATGGCAGAGTAGTATTCATGGCATTATATATATATATACATATATATATGTATATATATATATATAATGGTATATATAGTATATATGTGAATACTATATACAATGAACAGTATATGTAGTATATATGTGAATACCATATACAATGAACAGTATATGTAGTATATATGTGAATACCATGTACAATGAACAGTATATGTAGTATATATGTGAATACCATATACAATGAACAGTATATGTAGTATATATGTGAATACTACATATACTATTTATTTTCTTTACCCAGTCATTGGTTAATGGGCATTTAGGCTTGTTTCATATCTTTGCAATTGCAAATTGTACTGCTATAAACATGTGTGTGCAAGTGTCTTTCTCATATAATGGCTTCCTATCCTTGGGGTAGATACCCAGTAGTGAGATTGCTGGATCAAATGGTAGTTCTACTTTTAGTTATTAAGGAATCTTCATACTGTTTTCCATAGTGGATGTATTAATATTATTTTATATCCCACCAGCATGTGAAAATGTTCCCTTTTCACCACATCCATGCCAATATCTGTTTTTTTCCTTCCTTTTTTTTTTTTTCAGTTATTGGCCATTCTTGTAGGAGTAAGTAGTTTTGATTCACATTTCCTTGATAATTAGTGATGTTGAACATTTCTTCATATGTATCCTGGTCATTTGTATATCTTAAGAGAATTGTCTATTATGTTCTTAGCTCACTTTTTGATGGGATTATTTTTTTTTCTTGTTGATTTATTTGAGTTCCTTGTAGATTAAGTCCTCTGTTGGGTGCGTAGTTTGCAGACATTTTCTCCCATTTCATGGGTTGTTTGTTTATTCTGCTGATTATTTCCTTTGCAGTGCAGATTTTTTTTAGTTTAATTAGGTCCCTTCTATTCGTCTTTCTTTTTGCTTTTGGGTTCTTGGTCATGAACACTTTGCTGAAGCCAATGTCTAGAAGAGTTTTGCTGATGTTGCCTTCTAGATGTTTTAGGGTTTCAGGTCTTTGATCCATCTTGAGTTTATTTTTGTGTGAGGCAAGAGATGAGGATCCAGTTTCATTCTTCGACGTGTGGTGTGCCGACTATCCCAGCACCATTTATTGAACAGCGTTTTCTTTCCCTGCCTTACGTTTTTTTTTGTTTGCTTTGTCAAAAATCAGTTGGCTGTAAGTATTTGGCTTTATTTCTGACTTCTTCATTGTGTTGCATTGGTCAAATTTCTCTCAGGAATATACTTACAATTTTTCCTTGTTTTAATTAAGTGTAATCCCACACACAGACCAGCTGTATTGCACGGCATCTTGTTATCAGTTGAACTAAATTAGCATCTTTCTTCTGAAGAGCAATGAGTAGAGTCAACAATTTATCATTCCATTCATCCACCCATAAGCTTTTATGACTCTGACAAGGCAACACGCCAGAAATTACAATTTCCAAGATGAATTTAGCAAATTCAGCACGGGAAGTACAATTTCAAAAAGATGAATTCAGTAAATTTAGCATGGATCTTGCTGTCTAATGTAAACAGAGAGTGGAAACTCAGTCATTCTGCGATAGTATATATCCTACTGGAAGTGGAAGTCTAGCTGGCCACCGGGAAACACTGGGAAAGTTACCTTCACTTTTCTTGGAGAGGTCGGGAGAAAATCCATTGGGAAGTTTATGTTGCTGCTGCATCTTGAAACATAAGTAGACAACGAGAAGAGAACGCAGCTAAGGCTGGTAGAATGACATGGCGTGGTTGCAGAGGTAAGACACAGCACAGGGACTGTAGGAAGTATTTTCACTAGGATCGAGTATAATTTACACGAAAGAATGGGAAACAGGAGTGGAAAGGTAGGCACGAGGCAGAGTGTAATAGGCCTTGCATGCCGTACTAAGAATATGAACTTTTCTCCAGTCTTGGGGGAATTATGGACAGATGACTGATATTTTCACCCACAATTAATCCGGAAACAGCTCTGTTCTGCCAACACCCCAGCCTTCCTCCACCTTTGATTTTCATGTCAGGGTGGGCTCCAGAAAGCTGAAAGTCTCTTTCCAAACTTGATTTGGAGACATGAATTTCACACAAACATAGCACCACTCTCCTATCTGCACGGAGCTGGGTTGGGGGAGCAAAGTCACTGATCCCTTTACAGATTATGTGAGAAGGCAAAGCTGAGATGGAATCCTGGTGACTTTCCTCTGCATCGCTGTGTCTCGAAATGTGAAAATGTAAATCACTTTCAAACCATGTTAAAAAGGAGGATTTATGCACTCTTTCCCAGACTCGCTGAATCAGGACCTTTGGGAGGTAATTGAAATAAACATTTTTCAAAATTTTCTTGGCTAATCTTTAAGTAGAATAAAATTTGACAATCACTATGCTTATGTCCTTTAAAAATAAAAACTTTATTTATTTATTTTTGAGACTTAGTTTCACTCTTGTTTCCCAGTCTGGAGTGCAATGGCACGATCTCGGCTCACCGCAACCTCCACCTCCTGGGTTCAGGCAATTCTCCTGCCTCAGCCTCCCAAGTAGCTGGGATTACAGGCACGCACCACCATGCCCAGCTAATTTTTTGTATTTTTAGTAGAGACGGGGTTTCACCATGTTGACCA